>CABFWB010002636.1:80556-100919 GCA_902151455.1 Timema bartmani | reverse complement strand
GTAGACCATTTCCTTGCAAAAAGTCAACTTTTACTAACTCAAGGTAGTAAGAGTATACTTTCCCTAGGTACGGTCAACTCCCTTTCCCATTGTAAAGAGAAATTGTTCCTCCCATTGTTAATAAAAAATGTTCATTGTAACATATAGCTTTCAAATTTTCTTTTTGATGGGCCTGGCTTATTAAACGCCTTTTTTTCACACTTGTATACTACAAATAAAATAAAATGCAAATAAAATAAACTATGACTAAAGAACATATGCATGTAAATTGGAAGTGAATCACCACACTAGTAGCCAGATACACTATTAATCGTGGCAGGGGTGGTCAAGCAGGGTATGACAGCCATGTGGGTGGACCACCTTTTACACAGGAAATGCATTAGACAGATGGCGGGCCATTCAATGTTTGACCTGCATGCCATGGGTTGCCACCCCTGCCTTAGACCATGCGGCCTCTAAAGCAAGCTAAGTCCATTATATTTGTGGTTATAGTAATTATGTGGTTACTACAGGCCTAGTCGAGCCTGCCTCAAACCTGTGTGATAATTAAAATAATGTAGTTGCTACGTTTTATTTTTACTAAACAAGACATTAAAAATAAATTTCAGTTATAGTTATATAGAAACAGCTTATACCTCGTCAAACCTTTTATTTAAGTCCACATTTAATAGATAATTTATTAGGCTACCTATGCACTAGCAAAATACCACAGCCATTAAAATAAATCACTGTGCAGATCTGACTTCATTTCATTAATCAAGAAGACTTGTCTTTGTCAAACCGGCAAGCAAAAATTATTTTAAATATTTATATTTGCCTAGTTCCCTTATTAAACCTACCAAATACTAAACTATATGTACATTTTTAACTAGATGGTACTAATTAAATCATTATTTCAAATTATTACATAGTCCAAGAATTGGAAATGGATTGAATTCATTTGATATTAAGTCCAAAATTTAATTTCACCAGTGGATCCGAAACCTCAAAAAGAATAAAACATAACATGAAAAGATAATTTTCCCAAATTGAAATTTTTTCCCTCCAATTCTGATTTTTTTTTCTTCACAATCTACTGTGGAAAAATAAAAATTGTATCTCAATAATATACTTTCGGTGTTATAATGTGAATTTACATTTAGTTAGGAAGCCACTTTAGTCAGCAAGAAAGTATCAAATGCTGTCAAGTCACATGGTTTAAAATGAAATAAGTCTGTATGGATTTTTTAAAAATTACTTCTCTTTGATGTGTAAGCGTGTACTTCCTCTTCACCCTTCACTTACAACCACTCTTTGTCATGTGAATTAGAAAGAGGGGAAATAAAACCAAGAAATTCATTAGTTTAAGGTGAAGAGGAAATTTCTTTGCTAGTTCTCAAATATCTTAGAATTTTCTTTTGTTAGCCTATCAAAAAATTATTTTAACTCGAGGAAGTCTAAATCTAGAGCCCTTTTTACATCAAGTCTATCTTATAGCTCCACAAATATGCTTAAGAACTCATTGAAAAGGAGCTACTCTTACATTTTAACACATTTTTGTCTATTAATGACATTAAAAATATAAGAGTGTTAAAAGAAAAAAGAGCCCTGTTTGAATCTTTAGACTTTATTTTGGTGTTCAATAGTTTGAAATAACGCAACACATAATTAAATATTGCATTAGAGCTTAACGCCTGCACCACCATTTCTCACTTATTGAGGCAGTCACCTTAAGGAGAGTCATGCGTGTCATAAATTGGTCATGGGTCAAATTGATTTCCAAATGAGTAAATATGATAAAATAACCCACTTCAATAACCCCTTTCCATGGTCATAAGAGTTGGAGAGCTCAAAGAGGTAGGATCTACATACAAGTTTAAATCCAGTAGCACAATGATA
The DNA here is from genome assembly GCA_902151455.1 of Timema bartmani. Taxonomy (NCBI): domain Eukaryota; kingdom Metazoa; phylum Arthropoda; class Insecta; order Phasmatodea; family Timematidae; genus Timema; species Timema bartmani. The sequence goes on along the minus strand of CABFWB010002636.1, from coordinate 99,041 downwards.
AATATGTACCTGAGTCCTTTTAACACACTTGGTAGGACACTCTTAAGAAAAAATAATTCTTATATTTTCTAAGCAGAGCATGGCAAGCCAGGTAGAGAGCAAAGTGGGGGAGGAAATAAATGAATCCTTCAGACAAGGGTGGCACAGTTATTATTCACCCTTCAGGTGAGCCACAAGTTTTATTTGATAAACTATATGATAGTTAGAAACTAAAGAGATAGGGTAGCACGGGTTTAAATTCCAGCTGAAGACACTTAAAGTGTTTTCTCATTACTTGTTTTGAAAGCTATTAGCATAAAGATTAATAATATTGTTTATATTCAGTGTTATGCAATCCACCAAATGAGTTCATAAATGAAAATAAAGCAATTAATTAATTTGTAAAATTAATTTATTACAAGTTTAACTGTGACATATAAATGGAAAATAGTGAAAAATGACTATGAAAACTATCTTTAGAATAACAAGTTTGCTACCTGTTTCGGTAAGCAGACGGAATAAACATCACGTTTGATTGGTCTGGTTGCCTGGTGATGGGAAGGCTCAGGCTTGAATCTCAGCTGGGTGTTCTGTGGGTGATTTTACAAAGTGGTTTTCCACTCGTACTCTAAGCAAACTCAAGTAGCATTCCACATAATTCCAGCTTTCTTATTTCTACCCCAATCGAGCAATAAGAGATGAAAAGCCCATATGAATAGTAATTAAGATGAGATGCAAAAAATAAACTTGTTTGGACGAGGCCTCCTTCAGAGGATCACGTGTGAGCTGGTTCAAGAGAGCTGATATCTTGAGCAGTTATGAAGCTCATTTATAGCTCAATTATAGCTATCAACACACTAGATGATAGTACATTTAACAGTCAAGAGTCAATGATAAGCCTCAAACAACTTAGTCCTCCCATCTCCCTAAGTAACCCAGTTGCTCTGTCATTCTAGCCACTAAGAGCGGGACCCACCTGCAGAAGGACCCTGGCCGGCTTGAATGCCAGTTCCACACTCCCTTTCTGACTCTTCTCCCAGTCCAACACATTCTGGACATCAGATTCTTTCACCTGAAAGTTGTCGCAATTGCGCACCGCTGACTCCAGGAGAACACGCACCGAGTAGGGTAGTTGGCCTACAACATTACACACCACCAGATATTAGAATATAGCATTAGAGTATTACTGAATAATTATGAGTTGTAATCATGTAACACAGCCCTATTACTCCTCTTCCTTCATTGTTGCTTTGAGCCTATTTAAACTGCTTTCATGAAAGCCTATTTTAACAAACAATGAAATAAGATACCTACATCAGTTCAACTCAATCTAGTACGGATACTTGCTAGAAAAATTAGTGTGTATTTCAGAAGTTAAACATTAACACTAACCTCAATGTCCTCATTTCATCAGTCAGAGCTTTCAATAAGTAAACAATAAAATTGTTGCGTAACATTCACTGCATTTATGCCTTCAAAATTTAATAAAGCCCTAATTAAGGCATTGACTGTACAACATATGATAATATGAATCATAAAACTGTGACAGTCTAGCAGCCACGAAAGTCACAACTAAAAACACTAAACCATAAATAAAACATAGACTGACAATGCTGTCACTTCAAGCATTGTTGGCTGAGTGAAATTTTGCTACTGAGAAGCTCATGTTCCCTTATGATTTGTTTATATACCACATTCGGTATACACACACCAGCTGTTGTCTCTGCCTACTGACAACAGCGCTACTAGACTACTTGATTAACAAGGATTTCTACAATCTACTAAACAAGGAATCTCCTTAAAATATTTGACGATTTTTGAAGTTGGGATTTTTGTAGAGAAGGGATCAACAGTTGGGAGATTTTAAATTTGTCTGTACAAGTCTGTGGCTAGGGACTTTCATAATAGAAAGTAATGGGGTACAGAATAAGCCTATAATTCCCCAACTCCAGATCTCAAATCTCATAAAATTCCCAATTTTCAAGCTTTTAACCAGCATTAGGGAGTGGGGAGTGAGACCCCCAAGACCCACCCCAGCGTGATGCCCCTAGAAGTGGTTGATCTTAAACAAAATCCTAACCTCTTAAAACAAGTAGCATTTGCTTTAGTGAATTTGCTAGGAGGTTCCTGTAACACTACAAAATATGTATATGCATGTATTATACAAGGGCCTCCAGAACAAAGTGATTGCACTGGCCAACAGGAAGTATAAGTGATGGCACTTAAGTCCAATGACAGAGATAAAAAAATATTTTTGCTGGTGGATAGTGACATTTCTTTTGTGAACTTTAGTCAAATAGTTGGTATTGTTCCAAATCTAAGAATGGTTCAACAAGGTGATGGATTTAAATATGTGTTTGATAACCCCCTCAAGTGTGTGTTTGAAAACTAACACAAAATACATTTTGAACAGTTATATTGTGGTAAATATGTAGCCTAACATAATATCTTCCTCTCAAATAAAATACTGTTGAGTTTTATACTTAAAGTGTTGGAATAATTAATTGAAGAACCTATTATGGTCATACTTGTACTTATCTTAGTTTAAGAAACTGCTAACGTTATTTCTGTCCCATCCCTTCCCTGAACATGTCCCATGCCTCCCTAGGTAAGGGAGGGATGGAACAAAAAAAAAATCCGACAACTATTTATTAAGTCCCCTTTATAATTACAATTTTAAAAATGTACAACAATATGTTATGATTTATTAAATACCTAACAATTCCTGAGTGCAAAAATCTTGTGCTAGAAATGCATAGTTACATTTTTAGAACACATAAAGTGAAAAGTGTCCCATCCCTCCCCAGTCTCCCCTACCCATTGGTTAATTCGAATTTTGGATATTTCAGTTTTTTAGATATCCCTTGGACATCGAATTAAAAAGGTTCTATTGTATATAAATATTTCAGTGCGACTTCTTTTTTGTTATTTCTAACAGGTAGTTTCCTATTAACTCACAGCTTTCATTAATTTTTTCAAGATAAAACAATTGAAGTTCAAATTGATAATCACTGTCCCTTATGAACTACTCTTTTATTTGTATTTGTAGATGTAGGCACATTTATTCTTTTGAAAATGAAAGGCTAACTGGTTTCAAAGAATTTCTAGGGTATTTCCCCCCCCCTGTGTTTCATGAACAGATCACAGCACACCCTTTGTTTGTTCTCGTTATTATATGAAAAAAATAATTATTCAAAATTAAAGTTGGTAGGAATTTACACTTAGCAAAATGTAGTAGTAAAGGTTTCCTGTAGCGTTAATGTAGATTTTTTTAATCAATTTAAAAAGTTATAGTCAACATTTCGAAATTCTGGCTTTGAGGTGCACATGTTCGTGCATAGGAACTACTAATGTTTAAATTTAAGACCTTTGTGTGTGGTAGATATCACACAACGCTATGAATCACGCAAACTCATCAATTTATTACCATAGATTATTTTATGTAGGTAAATGATATTTCATTCCTAAGTTATTGTGGGGTTATCATATAGGTGAAGTCATGTCAAAACTATTTTTTTTATTAATCTTTCAATATGTTAGGGTTCATTATTTTCACAAAAAACTTCAATTAGTGTAGCTAGGTCAGAGGTGCAGAATATGTCCGAACACGCGAACGAGGTTCGGGGGAAATTAAAGCAGTCCTGGGGAAATTTGGGGCAAGAAAGGTCCGATTTTTTTTTACGTTTTAATACATTCTGGTTCTGATATGGTAGTTTCATTTGTATGGAAAACAAAGGCAGATTACACGTAACACCCGACACTATCAGTATGTGCCATAGTGAGGCAGTGTCGGTGTAAGCACAAATATCTGAGGTGTCTAGGGGCTAAGATAATGTGTCAGAGTTCTAGATAAGAGGTCAGAGGTTGAGATAAGGGGCAAAGGAAAAATCTAATAATTCAACCTGGCTACTGGCGTGATTGAGTAATAAGTCATCACCCTATCGCTGGTGTTTGGTAGCTATGGCGGGGGAGGGTAGTAAAGGGTGAGCGATGTTTTGTTTTAGTTTGAATTCAGTCACCCTTATATTGCGGCCTAATTACACGGCAATGTGCGCACAGTTTATTTAAACTCGTGACATGCGTATTGTAATAATTGTGTAGCCATGAAATTGTGGTATTTAGTAGACCCATTAGGGTTTGTGCATTGTGCAGTAGATAAATGTTTATAAAAAAATTAGATGGTTTAGTGAAACAAATGTTTATTATGTCGACTGTGCTTATTGTGAATGGCGTGGCAGACGTGATAAACTCAGATATCACGTATCTAATAAACATCCCTAAGGAAAACCTAGAAATAAGTATCAAGGGAGTATTGCAAGTTTTGTAAAACGTAAATTATGTGATCAGGAAAAACTCATCGTCATAAATAGCGATAGCAACTCCCCTAGTGTGGTTGATAGTGATAGACCTTGCATTAGTGGTGAGTCTACGAAAAAACGAAAAATCTATGAAAATCCACAATTAAACCAAGGTCTCCGGGAATTACACTCCAATGCCTCTTACTATCAAGATGTAAAATTAAATATTGGTACCGATAAGCCTAATGGTATCAATGAACAATCAATAACACTATGTAATGCACTCAAGATAGGAGAAAACTAAATTTTGTATAAGGTAGGTACTATAAAAATAACTATGGTTAAAAATATGTTTGAATTTGAACTTTCCAAACTATGTAGTAGGTAATAATCCATATTGCCTTCAGCCTCTATAAAAAAAAAATCATGTTTTATTTTGAGCGTTATGATTTTCGGGGATTTTTTTTAATGTTACGTTCTGGGGAAATATTGGATCTCTGAACATATTCTGCACTCCTGGGCAAGGTGATAAATTTCACCCAGAGTTCGGAGTATATATTTTAAAATTTGTCGGTAGTTTAAACAATCAGGCAAGCATTCATAATTTTGGATTTGTATAATAGCCTTGCTTTACGATGGTGGTGAATTGACAGTTAATTAATGAACAAAGATAATTAATTCGTCATATGCTATTACATTCAGAAAAAAAGCATTAGAGCAATTATACTGTCAAAATATTTACTAAATGTGATTGTGAATACTAATGAATTTTTGTAAGGTTATGTAATAAATAGGCCTAAAGTAAAGCATGTTTTGAAAATTGTATGCAATTTTTTTTCTTTGTGATATTATGGAAAATTTAGTATTTTTTACCAACTAGGCCTATAGACCCAAAAAACAAAGGAAAATTTCTAATGATCGCAAAATTAATATTGTAAAATAATTTTACTGTTAAGTTATGTAATCTAAAAATTCAAAAAAAATGTATCTTAATCACAGAAGAATGTACCGTAAATATTTAAAAGAATGTCACTATATGGCACAAACATTATTTTAATATGCAATAATTACTTTAAACCAAATGGAACAGAACCTAACCTTCCAGACATTAACAAGATATTTTTCATGACATTCTGGGGTCCTGAAATTTATCACATTCAAACACATTTTAATATTTTAAACTATCTACAATAATTATTTTAAAATATTAATTTTATTGTTATTGGAAATCTGCTTTTGTTGTGTATGGATGGTAAAAACTTCATGGCATCAGTCTGCAAGCGAGCTATCCCAACTGAGCAGCCACCATAATTTGTTGAAGATAGTGCCGACATTTGCAGATAGAGTGATCATGTGGATAGCACAACTAGCCCTCTGGCTATTAATCTCAGTTTTATAGATCAGAGACGCTACTTCTTTATTCATTTGTCCTCGCAAAGCTAGGTTTGATCCCGCTCCAGACCAAGAGCTTCACAGAAAAATCTCAAAGCACCGGGGATCAAACCCAGAATCTCTAGATTTGGTGCCAGGAACTAGACCACTAGACCCAGAGACAGTCTGTATGGATTGTAACCAATATTTTATTTATCATAATATGACATGGATAAAAACGAAAGAATTCCACCCTCTTTGATATTATTCTTCATATTTTCGACATTTGCACAAAGCATTCTATCAGCATTTTACTGTTGAAATATAGCACTTTCTACTGTTTAATCTAGGGTAGTAGGCCCCCAAAAGTATATCCACATTATGATTGGTTTGAAAACAATATAAATAGGGTAAGAAAGACCGAAAGACTCACAAATATTTTATTTGAATCCATTTTAGATCTTAAAGTGGACGATTTTCCATAAGAGTGCTGCCAAATTTCAAATCAACTAGGTATTAATTTTAAAATTAAAGAGTAAAAATAGTAGTTGTGGCTTAACTTAGGCAACAATTGAACATAACTGTTAAGAACTTTCTTACCATAGTTTTGTCCTAACGCTGGCAAATCATAATACTTGAATTCTGCTCCGCCCACCGACAATGACTTGAGGTATGATCGGTAAGGATTATGGTCTGAAAAGATAGAATTTTAAATCAGTCCTAACCTACATGACACTCGAGATAACTGAAAAATGAATATGGTTGATTCCTTTAAACGTAGAGAATAAAAATAACTAAGTGTGAAATAGTTGTAGAAATAAATAATAGTAGAATTATCTTAATTATTTTTGTTATTCAAACAATCTATTGTTGAATTGTTGAAACTAAAGTAAATATTGAAATATTGTGCATAAACTAACTTACCTGCCATCGCAAGACGACAAAACGTCACGTATCGTTCTGTTATATTTATGTTCGCTCACAAACACCGCCTTTGGAATATCATGTTAACAACCAGTTATTTAACTTTTCAACAGTGAGATTGAACATTGAACATGACTGTTTGGTTCCAAAGAACCCCGACTAGATCCTGTTAAATAATACGCTATATCGGTCGTATTGTTTAGTAGTTAGATACACGATATAAGATATTTTTCCTTATCTTAAAAACTGTATTATTAATTTGATAAAAAGAATTCTGAAAAATACTAAAATAAAGTGTATAGCATGTAAAGTAAACAAGTGCTTGTTGTGTACTGATTTATTTTTATTTAATATGATTGTTGAAAATGTTTTACACATTGGCTTCAATTAAAATTTAAAGGTGTTATTTCAAATTTTAAAAAATCAGTTGAGTTTGTTTTAAATATCGTTATGAACCTAATCTGCTGTAAAGGTTATTTCATTAGTCATTGTGTAACATGTAGAGACCCATCCTTACAATATGCTACAAGTTCAGATAACTCCACCCACGGCATTACAACCCCTCCCTCCAATAGCTCTGTTTATTCTGGGACTTACAATTTTCCCCCACTGTGTTTCAATAGGTTTATTGAAATAATATATTTTTTATCTTCCTCCCACCACGTATGCTGACCTACGGTGGAGAATAACGTTGCCGTAATCAAGGCCACCCAAAGGGGTGGACGGGGGGGGGGGGGGGGGGGGGGGGGGGGGGGGGGGGGGGGGGGGGGGGGGGGGGGGGGGGGGGGGGGGGGGGGGGGGGGGGGGGGGGGGGGGGGGGGGGGGGGGGGGGGGGGGGGGGGGGGGGGGGGGGGGGGGGGGGGGGGGGGGGGGGGGGGGGGGGGGGGGGGGGGGGGGGGGGGGGGGGGGGGGGGGGGGGGGGGGGGGGGGGGGGGGGGGGGGGGGGGGGGGGGGGGGGGGGGGGGGGGGGGGGGGGGGGGGGGGGGGGGGGGGGGGGGGGGGGGGGGGGGGGGGGGGGGGGGGGGGGGGGGGGGGGGGGGGGGGGGGGGGGGGGGGGGGGGGGGGGGGGGGGGGGGGGGGGGGGGGGGGGGGGGGGGGGGGGGGGGGGGGGGGGGGGGGGGGGGGGGAATGGGGAAGTTTACCCCGGGCCCCCACTCGGTGGGAGGAGGGGGGGACCTTTCAACCATACAGCTTTTATTTGAGAAAAGTTAATAGCATGTTTGTTTTAAGTTTCCTTAATCCTTGATTTTTTAAAGGTAGTTTAAGTAAAATAAAAAGTTGTTACAATATCGATTATTAAAAATGATTTTTTTTCCCCAATCTTCCAATTGTATCTTAAAGAATTTGCCATTATCGTTGATGGCACACCTGATGTATCACAGTTGAGCAGTTAGCTTTTGTTCTCAGATGTGTAATACAATGAAATCGAAAATGGGTGATTTATGGAAGATTCATCAAGCTGATAGGATAGATTTTGACAAGAAGAAAGGAGCATATATTGCAGAACAGATTGAGAAAGTCTTATAAGAGTGTAACTTATAGCTAGGACAGTTCAGAGGATAAGGTTTCGATAACGCCTCTAACATGTCAGGTAAAGTTCAAGGTGTAAAAGCAAGAATTTTTTAAAAGAATCCTCAATCCTCTTTTTCACCATGCAGTGCACACACGTTAAATCTTTGTGGTACACATGATATGGAAACCAGTTTATAGGTGAAGACCTATTTTTGCAATATCCAGAAACTCTACAATGATTTTCTGTCAGTCCTGCGAGATGAAAAATTCTACAAAATACTGCTTATATCTCTCTTCACTCTATATCAAAAACTAGAGAGAGTGCAAGAGTAGGCGCTGTTGGTCCTATGACAAAAAATCACAGAGGTGTTCTAGATTCTTTGATTAGGATTAAGGAGGAGCTTAACATGCCACCGGAGAGCCAAGTAGGTGTATGGGATCTGATTGAGTGGCTGGAAACGTTTGAATTCATCCTTCTCACTACAATATGGTACAAAGTCTTGCAGTGCATTGATCATAGGAACAGAATCATTAAAAGTTCTAAACTAACAATGAAAGAGAGAACACAAAATGTGAAGAGCCTAATGGAGGAGATTAAACTTTTGAAAGGATCGGGGCCAAGTTTGCCTACAGAATCAAAAGAAGTCGCTTAGAACTTCGGAATCAAACCAGAGTTGAATGTCTCAAGAATTCGTAAGAAACGAAAATTCCAAGATGATAGAGGGGATGTTGACTACAATTTTGACTCTCCAGAAACTAGATTCAAAGTGCAGGTGTTCATTCCTACATTAGATCTGCTCTTGTCTGAATTATGTAACCTGGCTGATAGAATGGAAGGTTTGTTAGTATTATTATCGCCTCTTTTGAACCCAACAGATGATGTGGAGACCTCAGCCATAGCCACTCATGCCGAAGCTTTGAAGGAGGCATTTCCTTAGGACCTTCTAAAAGAAGATCGGATAGAATAAATTAGGCTATTTTACAAAATACGGACAGAATTGAACTTGTATGTTAGTGGAATTGTGAGCTCTGCCCTTGAACTGCTCAATTGTTTGTTTCAAAAGGGTTTAGAAAAAGTGTTTAGATACATTTACACTTATTTAAGACTCCTAACAGTATCACCTATGTCAGTAGCATCGGGGGAGCGCGCTTTCAGTAAGTTGTCTTTGATTAAAAAAGTTTGCGTTCACCCACGAGTGAGGATAGTCCAAACCATTTGCTAAGTTTGAGCATTGAATATGATCTTGTTGAGGATATAAGTTACATGCTTTGACATGGTGTGTGTGACATAACAAATAAACTTGGTAAAAAAAAAGAGCCCTAAAATCTGCAAAACAAACAGTAAATATCGATACTTTAGTCTCTTAAACTTAAATACCTTTGTAGAAAATCAACTTAAAGTACAAGAAGTATAGACAAACTTGTGATGCGAGTAGACACGTTTTGTTTTTGGCCAACTCAACGTCTTGAATAATATTGGTTTTCTACCCTGCACATCTGATAGTTTTCGACTTCATGAACGCTGAGCATTAGTTCAACTTCATGTTTGGGAGAATTCATTAAATGCATTTGTTGAGCCACTTGATTTATCGAGATTTGGCTACGCTACAGTTTCTGAAGGTACCATACGACATGTTCGAATGAAACAGCCCGTTTAAAAAAACCGCTGTTTCCATGCAAGTGTCAAAATAGATGTTTGAAAAGTTTTTGCATTTGTAATTTAAGCGAAATTTGGTTATGTGCGCACTGTTCCTATCACTTTAACGGCTGCAAGAACTTCAACAGCAACGAACTAAGTATTGATGAAGAAGAGAACGGTGAAGAAGCTAATTGCACTTAACTTTGTATTTTGAGATAAATAGCATTCTTTTGAGGACTAACAACTATTTAACATTTAACTCTTAATTTAAAAAAAAATGAAATGTATTTAGTGTATTTAATTTTAATTTGTTCAGGCATAAAATAATAATTATTTGGATAACACATTATTCTTATATAGATTAAGGCCCCTTCATTGTTTATGTGTTGGTATTAGTAACATGTAGGTTAACTTAAGTTACCAACGTTAGCACACTACGTTATAAAAACCATTACTTTTCTATCTTGATACGATGAATGAGCCGGAAATTATAGTGGAAACAAAATTTCACCCTAAGCGCGCTATTCACCCCTTCCCCCACGGGTTTTCAACCACCCCCGGAACTGATAACATCACTTTTCATACTCGCCTGGTTCCCCAGATCATGAACCATAAGTCAAATTTTGTCATACTTGAAATGCATACTGATTGTAAGCTAGCACCTCCACTAAATCCGGACTTACCTTTACGAGTCGTAACAGATGCATCATCATATGGGGTTGGGGCGATATTATATCATGTTATTGATAATGATGAAAAACCGATAGCCTTTACAAGTGCTACTTTAACATCAGCACAGAAGAATTAATCTCAATATGAACGAGAAGGATTGGCAGTGATATTTGGCATACAGAAGTTCCATAAGTTTCTTTACGGGCAATAGTTTGAAATAATCGTGGATCCGCAAGTAATCCAGAGAATTTTTGGTGAAAAAAGAAATATTCTAACACTTGCAGCCGCTATATTGCAAAGATGGGCATTGATACTATCAGCTTACAACTGTAAAGTGAAATATAGAAACAATGTCAAGAATGCGGATATGCTATCAAGACTGCCCCTTGAAGAAGCTTTTCTAGATGAAGGAGAGATCTTTGCTATTTCCCCTGCAATATTAGTGGAAAAAGTAGTAGAGGAAACAGCAAAAGACAACATTATAGTTGCTGTACGAGAGATGTCAAATAGGGTATGGCCAAATAAAGTGGTTCCTGAGCTTGGGCCTTATTTTAGGAGACGAGAAGAAATTTCTACAGTTGAAGTTGTGCATGTATGGGGATATCGTGTAATTATTCCCTAAGAGTTTAAGACATGGTGTTCTTAAAGAATTGCATGATTATCATCCTAGCATTGTGAAAATGAAATTGTTAGCTAGATCAATATGCTGGTTGCCAAGCATAGATGCCGACATTGAAGATACCGTAAAAGGCTGAAAAAGTGTTAGTTTGCTGAAAACCTAGGAAAGTACAAGTATTTTACATCATGGCCTCTCACAAATAAGACATTTCAAAGGGTACATATAGACTACGTGAACTATAAAAATCACGTGATCTTGGTGCTAGTTAATTGCTATTCGTTTTGAATTGAAACATGGATTATTAAAAGAGCTACTGCGCAAGAAACTGTAGCCAAATTGAGATAATGCTTTTACAACATTAGACATGCCAGATGTGATTGTTTCTTATAATGGTTCGCCTTTTAATTCAGAAGAATTTGTTGAGTTTGCCTTAATAATGGAATAAAAGTAATAAAGTCACCGCCGTATAGTTCCCCATAAAATGATACCCAGAAAAAGTGGTTCAAATTGCAACAGAAAAATGGAAGAAGATGGTATACCAAGCCCCCAACGTTCCGCTTGACCTACTGTTAGTGACTGTTAGTTACTGTTAGTGTTGTTTCACTGTAGAAATACTCCAAATACAGTGACTGGGAAGACTACTGCTGAACTAGTATTGCGATTCACACCAAAAACAAGATTGCACATGCAGATGCTAAAACCAAGCTTCAGTAAACTACGCTACAACTATTCATCAAAAACAACAACTACTGGAGTTCTCCCCACAAGAAACAGTCTAAATAAAGATAACAGGATACAATGAGTTTAGATGGGAAACTGGTGCCGTTCTTAAAAGATGCAGTAAAGTGATATATTTAGTTTACTGCAATGAAACAAGAAAAGAGCGGCTTTTACATGCAGATCAATTGAGGAAACTAACATGTGAAGTGCCAAACACATAGCCGCAGCCCACGGAAGCACCAGTCATCCCAGAACGACTGTCAGTTCTGCCACCAGAGCCTCAAAAAATTCAGAGGTCACCATCACCTCAAATGGGAAGAAACCTTGGTGCAGAGGGCGATTCAACTCTATTAGAAAGGTTTGTACCAGCTCACCCCCTCACGTCCTGCGTCGTTCATCTAGGAGAACAAAACCTCCAGAAGGACTGAATCTTTAATGTTATTGCGTTAGGCCAACCACATGTAACTTTTTATTTTATTATTATTTTGTAAAGTGAGTGCACAGTATCATAATGTTCTGGAGGTTGGCAGTATGGGACAGGGTCAGTAAGAAATGGCTAACGTGTTGGTGTTCACGTTTGTGATTTGATTGCTGAGTGGTTACTCCCAGAACCCGGTTCCAATGTAAAACAGTGCAATTTGTTTGGCCAGCTTAGGGGTATTATTAAAATTAATATTGTGGGTTTTTCTTGTACCGTATTAATATTATAATTTAAATCATGTATGTAGGGCGAATACTCAGGGAAATGTTAATTTTGATTGGATGTAACCTTTGGAGTAAGCGAGCTTATAATTTAATTTATTACTGTATGTACGGTAAATTCAATTTTCTTGCCTTTTGCATGCGCACCAAAGTTTAGATTACAATTTATACCGGACGTGGCAGCATTATGTTTGTTGGGCTCCTAAAGCTGTGTTTGATTGCTATTCTTTTTTGATGCAATCATTTCGATGTCGGCCTCATAATACGGTACCTACTTATTATTTGTCTCTAAAAGATGTACATATTACGTCTGTGCTATAATTTAATTTGCTGTGCCCGTAATATTATTTTATTGTTTCTCATAAAGAAACGGGTGGATACTCATGTCACTGTTATGAAAGTCGTAGTCGGGGAGGAAGGATTTCAACACCCCCTTCCCCGAAATTTTATGAACAAAACCATTGGCTTCGATTCCCGTGTCCAGATGTCATTTATCAATTTTCAGAATATGATAATATCTAGTTGAAGTAATCCTTACTAAAAGCATAAATAACAGCTTTGACTGTTTGATTCTTAAATATATGGCTTTATTTATGGTTCAAACAACATCAAAATTAAGATATATATACAAATTAGGGGGCTGTATTACCATAAAAGTACTTCAGAGAGTTTATAGAGGTGTTTAGTACTTATAATTTTGTCTAGCCTTGACATATGATGTTATGTTGGCATAAAAAACACTTAGGATATCTTATAGAGGTGTTTAATATTTATAATTTTTCCTAGCCTTCTGCAGTTAGGGGTCTATGTGGACATAAAAAAACACTTCAGATAGCTTGTAGAGGTGTTTGGTATTTAAAATTTTCGCTTTCTTTCGGGAGTTTGGGGGTTATGTTACAAACAACACAACTTTAGAGAGCTTCCATAGGTATTTAAATATATAGATTTTTCCTATACTTCGGCAGTTATGGGGTTATGTTGACATTAAAAAAATACTTCAAATAGCTTCTAGAAGTGTTTAATATTTATAATTTATCCTAGCCTCCAGCAGTTAGGGTATTATGTTGCCATAAAAACACTTCAGATAGCTTCTAGAGGTGTTTAATATTTTTTTTAAATTCTAGCCTTCGGCAGTTAGGGGGTTATGTTGCCGTAAAAAGACACTTCAGATAGCTTCTAGAATTGTTTATCGTTAAGAATTTTTTCTAACCTCAAGCATTTGGGGGATGTGCCCACCAACCTCCCCTTCTCTGCCCTCCCTCGAAATTATTGACTGGCTACGGCCTTGACTGTGACAGTAGCTAACTCTCTCAGTTACAGTGTATTATGGAGTAATTAATTATTGTGACCAGTGTCGGTACCTAATGTTGTTTAACAGCAAGGGTCTATTTGTATGATAACTCTCTGTACCACCAATTCATCCAGGTCGAGAAGCCTACTCTTTGTAGTTAAACCTTGCTTCATTAAATTGTTATTTATAATTTTATGTCGGCCTCTCTTCAATTAATCTAAGGTTGGTTTCTGTTGTGTACCTACCGTTGTCCCTACCATTAGGCCTAGTAGGGTTCGTAAGTTGTATTTGTATAGGATAGGAAGAAGATAACCTAAAATAAATAAAATAAATCTTACCAACAGAAAATAATAAAATGTGTTTAAGTCGTTTCACTGCATTGTTTGAATTTAACATAATATGTTGGAATGATGACATGTAAAAAAATCTATTCATTTTAGAGCTATTTAATAATAAGCTCGGTATGATCATAGTATAACCATAAGTAATACCAAATTACTATGACAACTTTAAATAGATTTATTACTATATAGCAGTATTATTAAAACCCAAGGAGAATGAACAATGAATGAATAATAAAGACATTATTCTATATTCACAATTACGTGTTATTATTTGTAGATGTAAATTATTTGAACTCTTTATAGGAATTGCAAAATATTCTGATGTAAATAGAAAATCAAGCGGCAAAGTATTATTATCTTTTATGTTGATACATTTATTTATTACTGGAAGGAAATTAAAAAAAGATAACGTATTATTTATGTGTTAAGAAAATATTTTAAAACAATATGCTTAACGTACTTTTATTTTAAAATATTATCCAAAGTGGTTCAATGCAAGCGAATAATTGTTGTTTAGACAATTCTGGATAACGTTTTAATTGAGAATAGTGAGAGAAGTGGCAATAAGCTCCATGGGTTGATGTATGTGGTGCTGATAGTAGCAGAATATTGAAACACACATGAAGGTGACTGTTTAAACATGCAACTAATCATAGTTTCTTGATGTTTAAATTTTGTTTAGTAATTATATTGATTTCGATACAGTGAATCAAGTAAAAAGAGTCAGAATATGAAATAAGAGTTGTTGTAATGTCTGATGTTCAAATCGATATAAAAACACTAAGAAAGACATAACATTTGAAAATGGTATTGATAGGAATGGGATGAAGAAAAACTAAACAAGTGGGTTATAATTAGTGATATTTATTTTTTACTGGATGGACACACTCTTTACAAAGGACTAAAATCTTGACGCTCAACTTTGTCGTCTGCTTGATTGGGAAGGGACAGATTTACGGATTATTTCAATGTTCTTGTGCGAAAGCATGTCTTTGGTGAATAAAACTGTTTTGTTTGAAAATATAAATATAAAATATATAAATAAAAATAAATATAACACGAATTATTGTATAACATGTTAAGTTAACGAACGTGTGTCCTTATCGCGCGCAGGGTGGAGACTGACCCTGTTTTCCATTGGCTCTGATGGTGCCCTCACACACTTCACATCCTCTCTTCTTTAAAGTTTAACGCACTAATCAGAATTTTAGTAAAACTATAGGATTATAAAATTAACTGAAACTCATGAGTTTAATATGCACAGCAATAAACTTGGTGCACCTTTGCTTACAGGTGAGTAAGTAGGTTTATTTAATATAGCTACAGTAGTGTTTAAGCTAGTTTAGCAATTCAGGTTTTGAGGAATAATTACGATCACTCTCCCCGACTTGGTTGTCTTTGCCTACACGGGGTCGACTCAGCTTGACAAGATTGTATTGAGACCGGTGAGAGGGTCCTTATTGCTGAGGTATGAAAGTATCAGCTGATTATCACATGCCTTCAAGTATGAATAAGTGAAAGAGGAGCCTCATTATAACAAATTCGTTTTACATCGTGGTCATAATAGCCCTGCAGGAATTTGCGACCGTTAGCAGAGAGACACTAGACTTTGCATCAAAAGTTATTATGGGCGATCACTTTGCGAAAGCAAGGTCCTTGCGACCGCAAATATTTTCTTAGTAGAGTGACGCTAAGTTGCGCAGACGTTTTGCTTGTCCTTTGGTTTGCGTTACGAGTTTATGTATAATAGGTTTGGTAGTTTATTAGGTGTGTTGTATTACCTAATTTAAACTTGCCATCTCATTAGCCCTATATAAAAATCTCAAAACTTTTTGTGTGTGTTTCACATAATCTAACATTAAATAGGCCTATATCATAATGTAGGCCAAGAGTGGGGATAGTACGCTTACAATGAATGCTAAAAGAATATTTTCTTTTAAACATAACACTATCAAAATGCATTATTATTCACCATCATCACACTGATAGTTGGGACATTCCAATATTAAGACTAAATTGTTTGTAAGTCTTATAGTAGGTGGAAATTAGTTAGGCTTCAACATATTTGGGGTGTGTCTGTTTTGACCCACCTCATGGGGCAACATTGACCAAGACGTTAGTCTCTTTGGTCTAATTGTCCAGTGGTGGGGAGGTTGGGATTTGAATTCTAGCTGGGTGTGGCGAGTGGTTTTATTTTTCTAAAGGTTTTCCAAATCTCCCTCTACACAAATACGAATAATTTTATTCTATATCAATACCCTATTAAAGTAAAACACGTGGGCAGACCAATTCANAATATATATGGCTTTCTGAAAATTGAAAAATGACACCTGGACACGGGAATCGAACCCGGGACCAGGTCCCGTGTCCAGGTGTCATTTTTCAATTTTCAGAATATGATATCTAGATGGAGTAATTCTCACTAATAAGCATAAATAATAGCTCTGGCTATTAATTCTTCATATATGGCTTTATTTATGGTTCAAACAATATCAAAATTAAGGTACAAGTACAAATTAGGGGGCTGTGTTACCATAAAAAGCACTTCAGAGAGCTTCCAGAGGTGTTTATTATTTAGAATTTTTTCTAGCCTTTGGCAGTTATGGGTTATGTTACCATAAAAAACACTTTAGAGAGCTTCTAGAGCCGTTTAATAATTAGAATTTGTCCTAGCCTCCGATAGTTAGGGGGTAGTGTTGCCATAAAAAATACTTGAGATAGCTTCTAGAACAGTTTTTTATTTAGAATTTTTTCTAGCCTCCATCAATTGGGTGATGGGCCCACCAAACCCCCCCTGAAATTATTGGCTGGCTACGGCCTTGGACCAGTTGCCAAGACAATAAAAAGGTAGGCCTAATCTGTTTAAGATGCCAAACTAAAATAGGGCCTATAGCTTAATATTTACATGTGGTTGGTTTAGGCCTATGTTTTTAAACATAAAAGGTTTACTAAATTTATATGAAACCGATAATTAGTAGTCAGACCTAGTGATCCTGAAGTGAATAAATTTCAAAACACTCATTCTAAAGAAAAATAATATCCTTATATTCTTAAGTCACCTAACTAAAGTCTCAAGAATCCCCTTTAAATAAAAGTTGCATTTTATTATTTTTAACCATCTAAACCACCCTCTCGTTCACTTTATTGTTAACTTAGTAGGCCGACTGGGTATAAATGCCCATTATTCTGACATTAAATTGTCGAAAATATTCAGTGCAAACACTATTTTTGGGAGTTCTTGAACGCTTTCATCAACTTTAATAATTACTTTTATTTTCTAAGACCTTCACACAACATATTACATTTGTTCCAGTATCAACACAAATATATTATGAAGAATAAAGCATTGGGTCGTAACGCATACATATTACAATAAAAAAAACATTGTTTCTTTATTGGCCAACTTCTCATACTAATTCATTTACTCGTGTGACATTACTATTTGAATGCATATTTCACATTATGATTTTGACTAAAATATGTTGTGTGTATTGAATAATGTAGGCCTAGTAATTTTTTCATTTCCAACCGTAGGCAAACAAAATGATGCAAAAGATTTATTAAATCATGCTAGGTTATATGTTTCATAAAAAATAATGTTACTTGTGATCAGCTGTTTGGTAAAATAAAAACACATTAAAAATATTCAGTCATGAATACCATCATTCTTGAAATAAATTACCTAATTTCTAGCCTCTAACTTCTTAAAAGGTCATATTCTTTGGAAAAGTGTTGCCAGCTGTTGACGCAAACTGATTTTATTCTGTGCGTTGACGCTAGAAGCAAAGTCGAAGCTAAAACTAGCGGACGATACAAAGTGTGGTGGTCATAATAACCCAAACGTTATCTTTTCCTCGAAAGTGAAGCTAACTAGAGGTAGCAACTAACTTTGCGTCGAATGGTCATAATAGCCCTGCCGGACATCGTAGGAGCGGGGCTCCATCCGGGGTCCCACCACGTTTCCATACCTCTGCAGGTCAGTTATCCAGACTCTTTATCTTGGTGTAAGAGCTTTCAAGCTGAGTGCTCGATGTCTTATGTCATAGACTCATAGTGTGTCTAGTTGGAGTTTTGGTGCCCTTCCCACACCTCCTTCTGATGGTGTGCATTCAGCCATTGCGGCTGTATTCTGCTCGATGTGACTGATAGTGTGCTGCGTAGTTGTCATCCTATTAGAAGTTGGACTGGACTGGCACCTGCATCTGTTGGAGTTGACCTGTATGCCGGGAGTCCCAAGTAGTGATCCTGTTCTTTTAAAAGGATGTTTTTCACTATCTTGACCCCTGCCCTGGCTAGTACATTTGCTCTTGGAAAGTGAGTACTGCAGGTGATGGGGTTGAACCCATACTCCTCCGTAAATTTGGCAAATTCTACGGAGGTACAAACTGACTATTTGTCAGACTTTAGCTCAATA
>CABFWB010002636.1:63427-80467 GCA_902151455.1 Timema bartmani | reverse complement strand
CAATAGGAATGCCGCGTCATTCAAAAACTCCTTTAAGTGCCCAATGACCTCTACCAATGAAGTCTATCGAAGCTGTGCTATATCTGTGTACCATGAGTAGTTATCAATCTGTCAACACCAAAATTTATTTTCCTGCGGCATGACAAATGACGGTTGCAACAATTGTCCAGGGTACTGAAGCTGTTGGTGACGGCATGAGAGGTTGCACCGGGTTTGATCTCCTCTCAATACTCTTAGCACACGTGTCCACCAAGTTTTGAATATGATCCGTTATGCCTGAATACCAGACTGTTGACTATGTCCGTTCTCTACAATTGACTACTTATTGGTGCCCGTAAGGAATACGCTACCATATGGACGCCCGTAGGAATTGTGAAATGTATTTCCTTTCAATATAATGTTGCCAATTAGTACTAAAATACCCTCTCTCTCTCTCTGCCAAAAATTGTCGTATTTCTGGTTATATTTGTTGTCTACTTTGCCATTCCCTCTAGATGTACTTTTTTAATTGTTGTGTTGTTGTCTCTGCCTCTTATGCCTCAGGCAGCTGTTGGAGCCACCGATCAGAGATAGGGAGGTCGGAAAAAATGTGTGAAACAAAATATTTTCAACTCTTCCTGATGTAGAATGTCCATGTCTGATTTGTTTTACTTTACTGGAGCTCTGAAGAGTGCATCAGCTGCCTGAAGATACCGCCCTAGTAAACATTCAACTCTATGATCAAACCGTAGGAGTTTCATAGGAAATCTTTGGATACGCACTGTAAGCTCTGAAATTAGCTTCTGACCTAACAGTGACACAAGGGGTTTATGGTCAGTACACAGCCCATACTGTTTGCCTAGCAAGATTAAAAAAAAAAAATTCTTTAATGCCGATGTTGTGGTGATTGATGAAGTCTTCTTTCTCTATGTGTGCATATGGTGACTGATGAGAGCTTATTTCTCTATGTGTGCATAATGAGTTTCTGTAGCAGATATGGTTATGGGTGAATAGCCTACTGGGCACCTAGATTCCTCAGCTTGACATTGTTTGAGAAGAGCCCATAAGCCAAATTAAGAGGCCTCTGTTGTTAGTCGGGTATTTTGGGGCGGATAAAAGTTTATCACTACTTGAGTAGAAGTGAGCAACCACTTGACTTCGTTGAATGCTAATGAGTGAACTGAAATCCAAAGGAATTCTTTGTCTACACGAAAAAGTTTCCTAAGAGCCTTTATTTATCGGCAAGATTAGGTGCAAACTTCAACGAGTAATTTGCCATCCCTAAAAAATGACGGACTTAATGAACAGATTTTGGCTCTGATAGTTCCACAATTTCAGCTATATGTGCTGGGTCATGGTGGAGGTCCTTGGAATCTCATTCAGCACTCCGGACAAATTTGAAAGGGCTGTTGACATTCTTTGTTGAAAGTGTTTTAATGCCGATGCCACCACCATTGGGAGACGGTTAAAGTAGAATCATCCTAACGGTATAATAAAGGTGGTTAATAGTCGGTAAGCTTTGGTAACGGGTACTTGTAAATATCTGGTTTTGGTATCCAATGTGGAGAATATCTTAACGCCGTGTCTCTTCTACAGATGGTAGTTGATTAGCCTCTCTAAGCACCCACTTTTTCAACTCCGAATAATTTACACATATACGTACACTGTTATATGATTTAGGGACTGTCACCATGGGTGCACATATTTGTGTAGGTTCTTCTTCTCTGGTGATTACCCCTTCCTCTTCATGTGCGTATAGGGCCTTTTGCACTTTTTCATACAGTGGAAGGACCACCCGACGGGGGGGTTGACACAGTAAATGAACAAACCTCTTTTTGCAGCCGCAATTCTTAAACCTCTATCACCTTACCCAAACCTAATAAGAGTGCTTTGTGTGTCTTCATTGGTGGTGGCGTGCAGACCTCCTCTAGCCAAGAGACCATCTGCAACTTTTTAATTGTATGAAGAATTATGAGAGGCTCACGAAAGCCCACAAATACATCTGTTGTGGCAGTGCGTCCATGTCATTCTAGCTCTGCCTGTATTACTAATAACACATTAAGTACCTAACCCCTTGTTCCGCAAAGAACCTGGGTGGTTGAAGTAGTGGTGATCATGAAGTTTGCTGCAGGGACCAGCCCCTACCATCACTACATCAGATCCCATATCAATTTTGAAACTAAAGTCTCACTTTCTTTTGACCCTCACGATGGAGCAACATGGTTCAGGGTCACTGCAATCATTATCATCCAAGTAAAAGTAATGTTGCACTTACTCA
Source organism: Timema bartmani (assembly GCA_902151455.1). NCBI lineage: Eukaryota > Metazoa > Arthropoda > Insecta > Phasmatodea > Timematidae > Timema > Timema bartmani. Next base: position 78,210 of record CABFWB010002636.1, on the reverse strand, counting down.
AGGGTGGATCTACTATGAAATTAATGAAGCTTAAGCTTCAGGGCCCCTAATCCTGGAGGGGCCCCCTTATATGACTTTAGTCCACATTGCATACAAATTGTGGAACTACTGTGTAAGAAAGGTTTAAAAATGTATTAATAATATAGTGTAATTAAATACGATAGTTAAAATAAAAATTATAGTGTATTGGGAAATAGTTTCCCACCCTTTTTTCAGAGAACGTGCGTTAAGATATTATATTCCCTCCAAGCAATATTTCTTCTAGCAAGCTATTAGAAAGAGCTCTTGCAAATTGTAGCGCTAAAGTGTTTGTTTTATTAGCCTCAAATATAATAAAATCACGAAAGTGGAAACTATTATCCTAGTGAGGTTTAAGCTATTCTCATAATTGGTGAACAGTTATAAATTTTGATGAGGATAGTATTACTGTGGATTCACACGTTCGCTGTAAAATAAGATCAGTGCTGATATTTGGTCACGTGACAGCTCTAATCCAATCACAAGTCCACGTGGCCAGCGTAACCCACACTGCTCGAGTAGATATCATTATTTCAACTTTTCCAGTGCTTATAAGAAAACCGGCCAAGAAGACCTGATCAGCTCATGCGAAAACTTTCAAACATGCGTTATTTATAAACACAGCAGCACATTCTCAAGATGACGTATCTCAAAAGTGATGATGAAAAACGACATTTTATTGGAAGCCATGATTTTTATCGATAACAAAATCAAACCAAGGCAGTAAATAAAACATCTAATTCGATGCTTAGTTCTGTAACTAGACACCGCTAGCACTGGCGCACATGTCAATTCTCGTCAAAAAGAGAGCTCGATCTATACATTTATTTATCTATGGGTACATTTCTTATCACTTATTTATGATCTGTAACAAACATAATGAAAGGAAGTTTAAACGGGATTTTTGTAAATAGAGTAGTTTGTTCTTTGTTTTAATATTGAAAGGAATTGACAATACAGAATTAAGTCAAAATGGATGTTAAACAACCTAAAGCCTTACCTTTGGAGAAACTTCAGGTACCCGTTTCAAGATTGAATTATACATTAAGACCGGCTTTGCACATAAGTTGGGCCGAACATAGGCTTTTGATAGAATATAAGCCTCTTCAACTGCCTTTAAAAGATGGAACATACCCCTTAGGGGTAAAGGAAGAATGGGTTAATAGGGTGGATGCCATGCGACTTGAACTGCAATGGCTACTGGGACTTCCTCATCACAGATTTTGGTCTCAAATTGCTTACAAAATAGGCCATATAGACATGGTCAATTCTTTTCTCAAAGCTGCTCCACCTTTCTACATTGCAAATTGGTATCGTCGGGATAAAGTGATTTGGGAACACTACATTGCTCTTTTCAAAATTATGTTTAGTGTTTTGAAAAGACTAGGCACTCACTCTGAATCTATAACTGAATTCATTGGAATAAAGTTTTATGGCAAATTGTTGTACAAGCTGTGTATCTTCACAATTCCCTCTCTGCTGGACATTTGCCTGTTATATAGTCAGCACTACAGAGGAGATGTCATCAATATAGTTACCACTGTTATCACAGCCCAGCCTAAATACTTAGACGATCTCATAAGTGACTTACCTTTCATTAGTATTACCTTTAAGTATGTAAATTGGAAATTGGATGAAAGTGCTGATTCAATACATTCATTAGGATCTTCACCACATTTGTTAATGCTCAAGTTAAATCCAATAGACCTGCAACTATTCAGGATAGTTTTGAAAAATGTAATTCACACGGCTGCCACTCTGAACTACTTTATGGATATGTATCCACCTGCTTGCCAGATCCTTCGAAATGAAAAATTTCACTTTGTTTTATTAAGTTTCTACGAGATCACAATTCCAAAAATGTACAAGAAGCTCGAGAAATTAGTTAACAAGGTTGACGATGAGTGTCTTTATGTTAATTTGAAACGCAAATTGCATACCACTCGAGTAGAGCTATTATGTAGTTTCAAGCACATTCTAGGTAGTTGTTTCAATCGGTGTGTTGATTTAAATTCATTACAGACCGAGTTGGAACACAAGAAATGTATTAATGACTATATGACAATGTTGACTGAATGTTTTTTATTCAAATTGTTCATGAGAGACTACCTTAATTACTACCCAATTGATGTAGATCTTTGTGTCTTAGTCCAGATTTATCCAGACTTGAAGACTAAGCAAAGTGAATTAACCAATTTAGTCAATTCTAATTTGAATGCCTTCAAACCAAAACTGTCCATGTCATGTGATAATAAAACAGTGCCAGGACTACCAGTAGAGAAGATTCGATTTCTTGATCATGGTGAAATAATGTCACCATCACCTCTGAAAACATCTAAAGCTAATGATGGTGATAAAACACCACTTCCAAGAGTGTCCGGTTGCTCCACTGCTAAGGGGTCAGCAGACATAGTTCATGTGTCTTCTGTACAGCTAGAGTGTCTTATTGAGGAAGTACATTCAGTTTTTTTAAATTTAGGAAAAGGCTTTATTAAAAGATGTTTGGAAGTGTACAATTATTCTAGCGAGTGTGTGATATATTCTATATATGAATGCTCACTGCCCACTTCATTGGCTGATCTGGCTAGAGATCTACCACTCACAGAGGAGGATAGTCTGAACAATGTGGAAATAGAAATGGATGATAAAGAAAGGTTCAGGATTCCAGAGAACTTGACATCTTTGTTGAGAAAACATCACCTCAAGGAGTTGAGGGACACATTCATGATAAATGGACTGATTGATAAACTGGTTGAGTAGATCCTAGGACAACCATTGTGACTGTACTGATTGAGGAACTGGTTGAGTAGACCCTAGGACAACCATTGTTACTGGACTGATTGATGAACTGGTTGAGTAGGTCCTAGGACAACCATTGTTACTGGACTGATTAATGAACTGGTTGAGTAGGTCCTAGGACAACCATTGTTACTGGACTGATTGATGAACTGGTTGAGTAGATCCTAGGACAACTACTGTGACTGGACTGCACGTCAGGGTTTGAACCCTGGTCACGACTACTGAAATGTTTTTGCTCTCTCGAATCATTAGTGTAAATATGTTGATAGGCCAGAGCGAGTAGATAGACAATGTAAACACACACAAAAATTGGAATAAATTGCTATATATTTGGACCACATTCTTAGGACTTCAATGAAAAATCTAAACTGTAAAAGGGTAAACCAACATTTCACCAAGGATACATTTTTTGGCCATGCCAAGAATCAAACTCGGGACCCTTAACTCAGTAGACAGACACTCTACTGACAGAGCTAAGGCGTCGGATTATTTAACCAAACTTAGATTACCACATTTAAATAAAAAATGCGTTTACCATTTCGTATATTGTCTATTAGAAATATTATTTTAATCTTCTCATTTTTAATTTTAAAGTATGAACAATAACTTATGTAAGCATAATAAATTGAATTGAAATAAAATTTGTAATAAGATAATTTCTAATGAGAGCGCATAAAAGGCGCATGTGTAATCACACATAGAGGAATGCAATTGGAACCAAAGAAGTGGTCATGTGCAATTATTACATTAAGGACTAATAAACAAAATATGAAACATTGGGTCAGTTCATGTTAAATCAACCAGTCACGCAACATGACCATTCTGTATTTAAATGAAATTTTAACCAATTATTCTTCCCTTAAAACTAACCACAAATATATTTTTTTAAGATTATTTGATGGCCCCACTTCAAAGAAATAGATTTTCTCTCATGCGCCATATTTTTGAATTCTTATTAACTTTTGTTTTCTTGGTGCTAGGGCTGTTTTTTTTCTCAATCTTTTTCAATTTGAAATGGACTTTAATCTGATATATAACTTGGCACACTTTTAACCCTATTTGTTTTTACCAACTCTTTCAACAACAACAAAAAAAAAGAATTTGAAAAAAAAAATTGTGATAGTGTTTTTTGAAAATTTTGAAAAAAAAACATGTTATTTAACTATTGATTATCTATATAAACTGAAAATTTCAAAATGGGGTGCCTATGGGATCATGAGTTATGATGAAAATTATAGTGCAAGTAACAATATTTTCAGCCTGGCTTTAATGTTGTCTTAGGACGCCTCTCAAAATATATAATACTTTAAAATTTGCTCGGACAGTTTTAGCTAAAATAATAAAGTGAATAAAGTTCGCATTTTCTAATATGCAATATGATTAGTATCTCAACCCAAAGTTTGGTTGGATCCTAAACAATTCCACTGTCAGCCGAAAACCTAGGCAGCACTGAAAAGGCTTACTAGGTAAATTAGGAGTGCGGTAGTTTCCTGTTACTTTCCTCACTGAGCCAGAAGGTACTATTGTACATCAGTCTGCCAAGCCACCAACTGACCCTACAAGACACCTTCACTCCATTTATCACAGGGACTGGCTGTGTACTAAATGTTATTACTAGTATCATTCATACCTCTGCCACTTTCATGCTATAAACAATAAATCTAATAAAATAACAGTAGTGAGTGATTAAATTAGTTCTCCCCCTCTTTAAATGTTCTTTAGGCTTGAAACACACCTTAAACGTCTATAGGCTTTAAACACCTTAGATATTCTCTAGGCTTGACACTCCTTAAATGTTTTCTAGGTTCGAAACCTTTTAAACAGTCTTTAGGCTTGACACTCCTTAAATGTTTTCTAGGTTTGAAACTTTTTTTAAATGGTCTATAGGTTTGAAGTCCCCTTGTAATCTCTATATGAGTCACTCAAATGGTTGACCTTGCAATATTGCCTCCCCCCTTCCATCCCCCCTCATTTTCACCTATTTGTTTCTACACCAGCTTTTATAAAAACCCCTCTTCCAACCCTTAGACAGGCCACAACCTCTTTCTTTCTGCTAACATTTGTATTCCCCCCTTCCCTCATATTGAATAAGAGGATTTTAAACTTGCGAGTCACCAGATTATCTGGCTACCCGCTTGTCTCGTGCGTAAACATACTGGTCTGGACGGGACTTTTTAAGAGATTTATGACAAAGCTATTTGATCTTGCTTCGGAGTTTTGAATAGAATATTCAGCTGTTAATTATTTGAAATTTCGAAAATTTGCGCACCCCAAATAAAATACAATGTTATTGAGGCTTATTATGGGAAAATATTAGCTCATAACATCAATTTTATTAACGTTTTTTGGTAATTGTTAGGTTTCTCTTGAAACCATTTTGATTATTATTTCTATTAATTTTTATTTGAGTGCTGTAGGTATTTTTTATAATATCTTTTAGTTTAAACACCAAAATTTTCATTTTTTTTTCAAAGGTATTTATTATTTATAAAAATAAGGGTTATTCTTATTTAAAGAACATGTGTTTTCATGTATTTTTAAAATTATGAATATACTCGAGTTTGACTTGACTTGATGGAAAAAACCCAAGCTTACAGACCCCTCTATCAAATACAATTATGAAGAACTCGACTTCAAATAATAATTTTAAACAATTGGTAAAAGGAATTATATAGACTTGTGTAGTTAGGAGCGTAAACAAAAAATTACATAAATATAATTAATTTACTAAAAAAGTGTTGTCTTTGTTGTTTAATGCCAGGATCACAATCAACTTAACATTTACTTAAGGTTAACTTAACGTTCACTTGCAGTTCACTTAACTTAAAGTGAAAGACCTCCCAGGACATCTATTAAGTGAAGGTTACACGAAAGCTATCACATGATCTAGCCAGCCATTCATTATGCGAGTGATCTCTACAGGGCTATTTAGTAATTCATTTGTTGGTTTTATAACCAAGGTCTACTCTTAAAGTAAATCATTTTATTGTACTGTAAAAATATATTTCACAACTCATGGTATTATTAGGCTAAAGTAGATTTGAGATTAAACTAAAATAGGAAAGATAAATTTATCAATAAAGTTTAATGATAAATATGTATTATATCGATAGAAAACAAGTACACATTCACAGATCGTATAAATAGTACAAATCACAGATCAAAACACATACTCTAGAATGCAGAGGTTTGGCTTGAGTTATGTGAATCGTGATCACAAACCAGTTTTCTTAAGTTAATTGAACGCTAAGTTTTGTTAAAGTTAAGTTGACCGTTATCCCACCACAAGAGTCAATATACATGACAGATAAAATAGCATTTGTTAGTAGTCCCATCCTTATTTAAAACACATTTTTTGTATATCACAGTTTGAGTGTGATGAGACATAGGATTATATGATCCTGAAAACCAGAACGGAAATAATAGAACTGGCCAAGTTTTGAAACCAAATATTCACTAATGATATTATATAGGCGTAATAAAATGAAAACAAACTTAACTTCATGGTCTTTTATTTTAACAATATTGCTTCAAATCAAAACATAACATGTTTCAAAATAAATATAAATATATAAATTAGATAACCATCTGAACAACTAAATAGACTTAAATTAAGTTGAAGCTCATTTAGAGTACTAAAATCACAAGTCATCACTAGAAAGAAATATTTACTAAAAGCTTAGAGTTTTAGGTTGTCCCGATACCAAAATATATCAAGTGACCAGGACTTGTAGAGCATGCTCGAAACTAGATTGGGTTATTGTATTATTTTATAAAGAACCTTAGTGATATTTATAAATTATTTTTATACATGTAAGAAGGTATATGAAAGATTAATAAAGCAAATAGACTAACAAAATTATTTTTACAATTTAAAGAGTGAATCTTAAACAAACTGGTTTGTTTCTGTTCAATCACATGATCCCAGTTTTGTTTTGCTTTAAAGTTCTGTGAGTGTGTCCAATTTACCTAGGAAGAACCTTTATGATAGCCAGTAAAAAGTAAACTAATCTACTTTCACGCATTCCTATGTCGAATCATCTTATCTGCAGTTATAACTTTTGATGGATATTAGCAATAACTATAAAATATCACTGGTATCATTCTAAAATTAGTATTTTATTGAAACGCCCTTCGTAAAAAAACTAAACTCCAGTTTTATCTCATAGAGATAAATGATCAGGGTGCTGTGATGGGCGCAGGAGGTAGGCTAATCCCTTGCTGGTTTTACCTGATGAAAAGTTTAGATTAATCTGAACTGGCTGATTGTTACTAAAATGGTATTTTATTATAGCAATATGTGGCATGAGAAACAACTATAAATAATCAAAGCTAACTAGACTAATAACCTTAAATAAAATTGTGGGCTAATAAAGTTTATATCTGTATTCCGCTTTTAAAATGAGAACACAAAAATTGTTACTCTTCTATAGTTGTGATTTACCTATAAGTAGACACATGCAAAAGGTGAGGTTATTTTTTGGGGCAAAGTGGTGTTATTTTTCTCAAAAAGCGATATTATATGCTGAAAGCAATATTATTTACGTAAATACGAGTCAAATTAGTATTCATTGAAAAAAATTAGGATATTACTGTTTATATTTTTCATTCATACTGTGTATTCAATTATTTATTTACATATTCGAAGAAAAATCAGATATAAATATACACAAAACATTTCACGCTTAGTAATGTCAAACTCGATATGTCAATATATTTACCTTCATACAAGAGTAAACAACTATCAAATAAGGAGAAGGGAATAAAAATAAAGAAGATATAATTTTGCCAAGCATGATCGCTTGTAGCAAGGGACGTAGCATGCCATTTTCTAAAAGGTGAAAACAAAGAATCGAACTCAAAATTTAAGTATTGAAATATGTAAAAGTAGACATTATGAATTTTAATGTTAACCAAAAAAAATTATCTAAATTCATGAAAATACTTGTAAATCCTGTGATCCCTTTTATACCTTTAAAATAGTCAAAAACGGATACTATCCGTACAAACCAAAGCCCTGGCAAAGCACTATCGCAGGTGTTATCGCGTTGAAAATTATATTGGATGTCTTGGTATTTGCCCAAATTACAAAGAAATTGTGTTTATTTAGAAAAAAGTCTTAAATTCATGTTATTCGTGTGAAAACAACAAAATTCATGTAAAAATTCGCTTTATCGCAAATACGAATTTTGCATGTCCCTACCTATAAGAGCTTAAATTAAAATGGTTTTGATTAATGTAAGAACTTAACATGTTTAAGTGAAAACTCTTCACATTTGGACATGTGTGACAGCAACAATGTAATACATTCATGGGCTCGAATCGGTTTATTCTCCTCTTTAATGTACCTTCTTCCATGTATTTTATCACAGACCTAAAAAAGTGAAAACAAGTTTATCTTTAAGAAGCCCATCTTACAGCTGTTGTAATTTTTTAAAAGATGGTAAATCAGTTTCACTGGTCTCTAATTCACTTATTTCTAAAATAAAATACTTTAAGTCACACTGATGCGATGTCTAGTTGTTATTTATAGGGTAAAACAGCCTTTTAAATCATAGCAGTGAAATTGTTATAATCCCAAAATTTGCAATGAGGCTACTATGGTTTAGTAATAGATCACTTTATTTCAGTTGTTCGTTCCCTTTAATCTGCTTTATAAAGCTTAAAACCCAAATTGGTAGTAAGATGCTGTGCTTAAAAAAATTAAAAAATTCTACTAAGAAAAATGTCTTTTCACTTTATGGGGTAATTGTATCATATTTGGAAGAAGGTATAGGAAAGGTGGATAGAAACATATAAAAGGGACAAACACAATAGGGCTGTTACAATGAAAATAAGAACACAGTTCCCACTTTACATTGCTGCCACTGGACAAAGAGGTAATAGCTGCTTCTTCAAGAAAATCGATTGCTAACACTCAATCCCCCGACCTAGGTTTCATTCTATCGGAACTCATAAGGGAGGAGTGTGAAACGCGCAACGCAACTTCCTCAAAGAGGAAACAAAAAAAAACACAAAAGGGAGAAAATGGGATCTCAAGTTTGAAATTGAGTTTCATAATTTGGCTTTTATATTATATTGTGTTATTTGTCACCAGCAAATCTGACTAGCCGAGCCCGACATTTTGATAACCTTGGACTTGTGGTGTAATTTAAGAGCCAAGTAATTCAGGGCAGTACAAATTTTATAACTCTTGATTATACTATAATGCGCTGATGAAATTGACTGGCTAGAAAGCTAGTATTAATTTAGGAACAGTTAAAATCCACAATGCTGTTTAAAATCCAAATCTTCCCATTTTTTTACAAATACTAATTTAAAAAAAATACGGTAGACTTAGAAAGGTTAAACTTTCCTCAATCAGTATGATATTGTCTTTATCAATTTAGATGTTGTATTAATTCATAAGTTTCAAAAGAATAGTAACTGAATATCTGAGGTTAGGTTAAGTTTGTGCTATAGTTATGGGATAAACCACCAATAAGCATAAGAGGCTTACAAAGTGTCGAAGAGACAAAGTTCAGCAACAATGTTTCAACTTAAGACATCCAGCATTTCCTCCACTCTTCAAACACATCCTGAAGCAATCTAGGCTTTTCAACAAATGGCATATGGCCCAAAAATTCAACCAAGTGAGGAATATCTTTACTTTGGCACAATTTTAAATTGTTATTTTCTTTCCCAACATTTCTAGAATTGCCTTGAAATTTCTAGATACAGTGTTTGTTTCATTTGCTTGCTAGCACTGTCTGAATGTAAACCTTAGATATTTTGTCTAGAACTTTAACAAATTTTACAAAATATTCTTCTATTTTTAAAAAGTTTACATATCAATTTAGCAAGTTTTGTTTTTCATTTCAACACTTTTTTACTATATCTGGCTGCATCGATAATCCAAACAACTGAAAGTGAAACAAAAATATCTTTTCCCTATGATAACATTTTTTTAAAGTAAAAAAGTATATATCAATGCCTAAAAAAACTTATGTAACGCCGATGTTGCCTACTTGGAGATTTTTAAGCTATTTTGCAAAGCGGGTTGCATCTTAACTTGATGCACCTAAGCGGTCTAAGCACCAACACACAAACATCAATACATATGAAGTAGAAAGAGAGGGAAGAAAATGAGCAGTTAACTGTGTGAGTCCTCTGTTTATATATTGATAACACTTCCCCTCTTCCTCTGACAAGTTTAAACAACCACTCTGCTATTTGCTCCTTGAAAACATTGACTTGTTTTTTAAAATAACATTTTTCCGGTTTCCTTTTTTAGATAAGACATGTGCTTCCTCGGTCATATTTTATCTACATCCTGGCAGGAAGGTTCATACAGGCCATTTTCGTGATTGAACCTATGTTGTAGATGATGTATAAAAAATGTTTAAAAAAAACTACCCAAAGATAAAAAAAAATTTTGACACTATAGGATAATTCTTAGAATTATTTAATTATGTATGAAAAAAGTGCATTGAGCAAAAACATTTAGTGATAAATAAAATGATAGAATATTAGGAAAATGGTAGAGCACAAATAAAAGTAACAACACTGACACATATTTACACACACTTCAATATTTCAATGCTATTATAGCATCGAAATATTGAATTGTGTGTGGTCTCTACCATTTTCCTAATATTCTATCATTTTATTTATCATTAGAATTATTTAAGAATTAATATTTTTTGTTTCAACGTTATATCTTTAAACACTCACTAAATTAAACGTAAATTCACTAACATGGGAAATCCTATCTTTATCTGTTGCAATGTCACAGGTAGGCAACGTCCTTAAGGAAGAGTACTAATTTAAAAAATAAAGGTTATAAGTAGTGTTGGGTTCCTTAGCACAATCTTAAGCAATTAAATCAATATTATTTATGTATCTAACAATGATTCAACCCTGTACTCTACTCCAAACTCTTTCTCAAAAATAATCTCTTCTTTATTGAGTCACGCTTAAAAAGTATATTTTAGCTTGTGGAGTAATTGTATACAAGGAAGAGAACACAGAAGAAAGTTCTTCCAATCAGTCCTTCATGTAGCCCCTTCAGTGTATACAACAGTCAAAAAAATAACATTTTAAATGGTTACAAAATTAGTACATAACACAACTTAAAGAACTATAACAGTGTTGATACACTTGAAATTCCCAGACCTTTTCTTTCAGACAAAAACAACATTTTCCCCCAGTATTTACCATGTAATACTAAAAATTAATGATCACAACATTTTCAAAACAAGACTTATAAAAAACCCAGAGTTTCTAAAATTGCCTTTAATAAAGGATTTGGATTTTTATATAATCCTCTAGAAAAAAAGGTAATTGGTTCCAACCCTTTAAATTAACCCCTATCGCATAAAGTTTTTGGGAGGATCTTGAACAAGGAAAGAAGTAATAGAAAATTGTCACTATTTTGACATGGACATATGTCTGCACTTACAATGCGTTAATTGCTCCATTAATAACAAATATTATACCATTATTACCAAAATGGCATCAATTGAGGACAAAACTAATAGTTTAAACTGTATATTTGGAAAGTCATCCAAAAAATCTGAAAACTCCAGTAATTTTAAAAATTACCCAAACTTTTTTCCTGTCATACGAAATTACTTGATTTTGTCAGGCTTTCTAAGTTTTCCTGGTGAATATCAACACTGTGTTAACATCTTTACTCATGGAGCAAACCAAACAAATTGAATTACCTTTAATTAGTGACAGCTCAATTTAAAAACTAAAGGGTGAATTATCTCTGTTTATGTGTATCATATTGCAGTCAGTCATGGTCACAACTAGTTTCAACCAAGTCAATACAATAACAAATAAATAAACAAATTTAAGTATGAATAGCATTAGGAACTATTTCTATTAATGTGTCAATCAAGATGTCTTGTGACAACTCTACACAACCCAACCAATCATAAACATCAGACATTTATTAATACATAATCAAGATTGCTACAATTTTATAAAGACATAATTCCCTGAAATTTCTTGGTTTTCCAAGTGCGTGGCCACCCTGCAAAGTTGCTTCTTAAACAAATGGTCATAAAATGATATTAGTGTGTGGTAAAAAAAAAGACTACTAATCAATTATCAAACTAAATATCAACTTGAACTTGGAAATAAGCGCAGAGGTATCTAGAGTCCTGCACGTATGTGGATATCTGCAATAATATTAGTAAGGCAACAACAAACTGGATACAGTCCAGATTACTGATAAACTAAGGATATAGCTACAAACAACTAATTTAATTTTGTGTGTGTATACAGCATTGCAGAGACTAAAAAAAAATACGACAAATAATTATTTTATTTTGCCAGGAGCTGTGCACTGTAAAATAAATGTAGAGCAAAGAGAATCCATAGCAAAATGTGAATGTTCATCTAACAAAATTGTTTTTAATATCCGCTTCACACTTTAGAATAATCAAATAAAATTATATAGTAATTCAAAAGATTATCTTAATATTCAAATTATTTTAAAATAAATTAACTTTGGTTGGGTTTATGAGTTATGATGTGCATGGAGGCCTTATATATATATATATATATATATATATCCACACAAGGCTCTAGCAATGATCAAATCCCATATCCAGGCCACAATATTTAGTAAGCAATTGGAAAAATAACGATTTGTCATTTACTCCATTCAGTGTTGCAAATTGTTCAAATGGTCAACACTAACTCAACAGTTTTATTTGAAATAAAACTAATATACTATAGAGAAATATTACTGTTCTTGTGAGGTACTCATTAAAGTTTTGTAAGACAAATTGAATCACATAACCTAATGCCTCTTTAACTTATTTATATCTGAATATAGTTTAAGCCTATGAGAATTCAGAATTTTCAATTTCCCCACAAATACTAGGGAAAATTACATGTATTTGTTTTAATTGAGAAGAACAAAAATACTAAGGCCATTAAAACTTTATCCAAACAATTTAATCGCTTATTAATATTACACAATTCCTAAGTTTTTATGACCAAATAAAGGATAATAGGAGTTAATCCTTTTTAAAAAAATTTAAATATAAGCACATCACCTACTTGAAATGATAAGATAAAATTGTAAATTGTGTTTTATTAACAGTTTCTATAAAAAGTTATATTATTCAAAAGTTTGACTTTGAGATTTGAATTATATTCAATTGAATCTGAAAATCTGTCCATTTGGATTGGTTATTTCCAAATAGTAATACTCTGGATTTAAAATAAAATAAGAACTTTAGTTATATTCGATCCAAAATTTAGAAGTTTCTCACAGGCTTAGTAATACAATTATGCATGTGGTTGAAGAAAGGGTGATTTGAAAAGGAACATAAAAAAACCTTAAAACTACTTAATATAATTATTGTTTCCACAAATTAATTTATTTGCTGTAACAGTGTCACAAACAATGTTTACAGCAATTAACTTTGCTATTTTAGCATTTGCAGTTGGTTATTTACAATATCTATCGATTTCATATTCTAATATATTATATTATTGATATCAGAAGTAAAACGCGACGCTACCAAATTCTACTTACAGAAACTATTTACAATACCTTAAAGTTTTTTTACCTGCAAAAGGAAATACTATACAACAAATAAATTACTGGATAGGAAATATATAACACAAATCTTACTAGTTTATTCATTTTAAGTCTTCAGGTAGAAATGCACTTGAAGCTAAAATAAATTCTGTTGTGTTGAAGGAGATGGATGAAATGAACTTTGGACACTGATATGCTACCTGTAAACAGATAAATAATACATACATTAATGGCCAAACACTAAATTTAATAAGTATGCATCCTCTCTAACTTATTGGAAAGACTAAAAATGATTTTTACTCTAAATAATAACACCAAGTCGGTGGTTACCAAACCTTTTAGGAATGTGACTCAATCTTTAGAATAACAAGCTCTTGTGACCCACTTAGCTATAATGAACATGTTTAAAAAAATTATTATTGAAGTGTGCGCTTGTTTCCGATTTTTGTTTATGATGACTACGCTACAAGCAAAAACATAAAACCCAATAACTGTGTTTGTATATTATGCACTCTTATATGGATAATATTATTTATTAAGATATCTTTGATGGATCATATTTTTTCATAAGATATATTTGATAGTTCATATTATTTCATAAGATATCTTTGATGGAATATATTATTTATTAAGATATCTTTGATGGAATATATTATTTATTAAGATATCTTTGATGGATCATATTTTTTCACAAGATATATTTGATAGTTCATATTATTTCATAAGATATCTTTGATGAAATATATTATTTAATAAGATATCTTTAATGGATCATCAAAGTGACATTTCTTTTGCCAAAGAACTTTTATATAAGAAATTAGACATTGTAATACTATTCCAAGGAAGTCTTTATTCTAATAAAAAATTGTACTATAGTGTCTTATCAGCAAAAAGGGGTAACGTCGCGATTAATAAAAATTTATGTTGGGCGCCACTCCTGGAAACTAGGAGAAATAATAATAAAAAAAATAAAAATAAAAAAATAATAAATACAAATTAAACTTTAGCTCGACTAATTTGAAGAAGTGCACGATGACTCTAAATGCTCGAGACCACTGGGTGTGCTCGGGAACGTTTACCTGGATATTACATGTAAAATGTACTAATTTAGATTACAATATATAAAAAAAACCAATTGTTGAAACTTTTGTGGGTTGTTATTATTATCATTATTGTTTCCCTTTTACTACATCCCAAACCTACCTAAGGATATCCGAATAAATATAATGCTAATATGACAAAATAAAATATATGGTATTACATAAATTCTTAAACAAAGTTAAACAATTAAATGAACAATCTCTGAACAGGATTAAATTTAGGAGTTTTAATATATATATAATAATAGAGTGAAAGAAAATAATATATATATATATAGGCTAAACTTTTATATAATATATAGTTTTGAGTAAGACAAAAAAAA
>CABFWB010002636.1:16419-46124 GCA_902151455.1 Timema bartmani | reverse complement strand
ATCCCGAAATTAGTGGCTGGCTACGGCCTTGACGCATGAGGCACCGATGTGGCAAAATTGTGAAACTCTTAGATGATTTAATAGTAAACGTACAGTATCGCAACAGATATGGACAACAAAATATTAGTCAAATATAGTTTAGTAAGGTTAATACTGGGTATTATTCACATCAATACCTTAAATACCTTAAGGGATTAGATTTATTTAAAACAAGTCATGTAACCGAATTAACCGAAACTCTAGAAGGTAATTCAACTTAGTAATATTAAAAATTGTAAGGCATACGTGTATTGATTCAACACCTTATAATGTTAAAATTGACTAATCTTTGTCAAATATAAAATTAACATTTGAAAATGTATACTAAATCATGTTTCACTCTTAAGGAATGGTAAAGTTACGGGCGTAGATGGGATCACAAGTGAAATGCTTTAATGTAGGGGCATGGTCCCATTTGCTGTATTCTATGAATTGTTCAATGTGTGTGCTGGGATTTCGAATGTTCCTAATGACTGGAAGACTACTGTCATTGTTTCTCTGTACAAAGGCAAAGGCAGTAAGAGTGAATTTAGGAATAAGATGGTAATTAGTTTGCTAAGTCTTCCAGGCAACATTTTTGGGAGAGTTTTAATTGAGAGGGTGCGTGGAAAAACCGTGGACAATAATTGGGGTGTGTAATGTGGTTTCGTGCCAGATAAAGGTTGCATGGACCAGATATTTGCATTGCAACAAGTAATAATCGAGAAATGTATGGTAGTAAGAAGAGAGTTTACTGTGAATTTATTGATCTAGAGAAAGCATACGATCGTGTAAATAGGAGTATGTTATGGAATGTTCTGAAAGACTATGATGTTGATGCAGGGTTTGTATATGCAATTTTGTCAGTGTATGATGGAAGTAAAGCGTGCGTTAAGTTGGACGGAACTACCCTCAGTGCGAGCGTGAGGCCACGGCTATTATTTTTTGAATTTAGAAATTTAATAAGTACCCGTTTGGCCGAACTTTTGAGCTATGTACTGACAATGCAGAGCTGGTGTCTATTTTTGGGTCTAAAGCTAAGATGCAACCTTTCACTGCTCTTCACCTACAACGTTGGGCCATGCTGTTGTCAGCCTTCCAGTACAAGATCACATTTCAAAAATATGAATCGATTCCTCATGCTGATTTTTTTAGCCGGAGCCCTCTCCCCGATCAGACTGAGGTGGAGTCTGAGATTTACAAGATCTCCTCGGTGTCCCTGGGACCTCTCGCTGTGGTCCAGGTAGCCGCCGAGATCAGGAAGGATCCCATATTGATTCGAGTGCTCACCTATGTCCTCAATGGTTGGCATGATGTGGTGCCCGATGAAGGTCTTCATCCTTTTCATCGAAGAGCCCTGGAACTGTCGGAAAAATCTGATTGCTTATGTGGTTGTCTAGGGTCATTGTCTTTTCAGCGCTTTGTGCCGAAATCATGGAGCGCCTCCATGAGCTTCATCCTGGCTCTAGTCGCATGAAAAACCTAGCATGTGGTTTTGTGTGGTGGCCAGGTCTCGATGACGAATTGGAAGCTTGGGTAAATAGGTGTGGTGTTTGCCAATCACGACAGTCAACTGCTCCTCACGAGCCTCTGATTCCTTAGTACTGGCCTACTAGAAGATGGCATATAATCTATATTGATTTTGCCGAATTTGAAGGTAAAATTCTAATCATTACTGTACATGGTCATTCTAAATGGCCCGAGGTCCACATCATGCACGAAGGCACCTCAGCAGGGCACGCTTGTGAAGCTCTGCGCTCAATGTTTGCAGCCTGAGAGCTGCCCGATGAGGTCGTTTCTGACAACGGTCCCCCGTTTTCATCAGCTGCATTCGCTAGTTTTCTGTATAACAATGGAATTGTACATTCCCTTTCTCCTGTTTACCACCCCCAATCTAACGATTTGGTGGCGATTGTCGTTAAAGACCATTAAGGCAGCTCTGATGATTAACTTGAAGTTTGACTCGTCATTCACACGGGTATGCTGCGTCAACTTTCATACTTTCCTATAAATATGTGAAATTTCTATTTTATACCATATCGAAAGGATTTTTATCTATAAATTTGGAAATTTCTTATCATCCCCCATTTCACTATCTCCATCCCCATCCTCATTTAGTAACGTAATTTTTTTTAAATTTGGGCTTTTGGGGTGTACTCCTTACCATCTCATCAAATTTCAAGTTTTTACCAGACCAATAAGTGGTTGATAATTTTTAGCCCTGGCCACTTACTGTGTCCTCCCATTTATTATTATTATTGTTGTTATTGATTATCAACTGACTCACCAGGCAAATATTAATTAAAGTTGGATATTCAATAAGGAGTCTGCTTCTCAGGGCAAATCGCTCATGGTGTTTGATAGGTTCTTGGAGTCACGGCTAGATTAGGTGGAAATGGTAATATATGGCATATTTCTTATGTTTATATTTAATAATTACGTGTTAAGTGTTTTTCTATTTACGTGGACCAACGGTTTATTGTAAGTTAAAACAGATTTGAAAAAATACTTTTTGAATAGAAAATACAAATTAGATTTTTTTGGGTAAAAAGTTTGTTTCCACAAAATTTAATTTACACGAATCCACTTAATAATACAGCCAAACTTAAATAGGTTAAAATCAAGTTTCATAAAATACAGTATGTTTAACGTTGTTTTTCAAATAAGCCCTTCATTGAATTATTTTTATAGACATTATCTAGTAGTGAAAAGAGTTTAGGTCTTATTTTAATTAATAAAAGATCATTGATTTAAGGGAGACTACGTTTAATTATAAACCGTCGTATTTTTCTTATGAATTGTGCGTTTTACGCTATGCACTATTTACTATTAGATGCGTGATGCATAAATATAAAAACAGGATAAAACGCATGCATATTCCCTAAAATGTAATGGTCTTATCCTGACCTTTTACACTATGGAACTATCTTATAATAACGAAGTTGATGACCTAAAAACCAGTGCTCAAAACTAATGGTGGAATAGAAGGGAATGCTAAAAAAAGGTAAGTATTTTTGGAGTTTTTATGGCAAGTATTTTTTTAGATGGAAATAAATAAAATAGTGTTCCAGTACAAAAAGAGAGTTTAATTTTCTTCACATGTTGATATCAACAGTTCTTGAGTATCTGTCGTGAACATGATGGTTTTATCTAACAAACTTTTTAAATGAAGAGGAAAAGTTTTAATTAAATTCCAAAACCCTATTGACATATAGTCAAGAAATGACCTAAAAATTATTTAAATATACAATAAATAAACATAAACTTGAAAGAATACACCCTATTAAAATTAATAAAAAAACACACTTTACAAAATGGGCACTGTGTAGCTTTTGAAAAAAAAATAATTAAAAAATCAGTCAATGCTAAGAGACATAAAATTTACATGGCTATTTTTACAGTTTCTTTGGGTGTTGCTATGGTTACCAGGATGGAGCAAATAGAAATAATATTGACAAACTTTTCATGGAGGTCGAGTCATTTTTACTCTCATATTACATGAATACATAACTTAATAATAGTGGATGTTGAAATAATATAAAGAGTAAACATGGTGAGTCGCTAAGAACATATATCATTGCTCTCTGTACTTCAACCATTTCCACTGCTATAAAACTCTATAGGTTAGAGTAAATAGGTACCTAAAAGGCCAGTAAATATTGAATTACAATAATTAAAATAATCTAACCATTTTCTTTTGTAAAGTATTTTAAATTATGAAAAGAGGAATAAGCACATACAAACTTACACACCTAATCTCTTTTTATTAGGCCTATATCAATTTTATTTTTCACATTGATATAAATTCTCCAGATCTGTATACATACAATTTTTTTTTTAGCAAAATCACAAATAATTCTTTTTAAAACTAGGATACCATCATGGTTAATTTAAAGGAACTTTTTCTATGTTATTTTATAGTAGATTTTTTTCCCATAATTAATACACACATTAAGAAAACTATGTTCCATAGTCATTGTCCTACTCCTACTCCTACTATGTGTATTTACCCCATCCCCTCTTCTCTCTCTAAGTGCAGCGACTGTTTCAGCCTCCCAAAAAGAAAGGAGGTGCAGGAGGGAAAGGTGGCAAGAAGAAGGCAGAGGGCTATGTCATTGATGGTGTATCAACCACCGAGATGACCCGGGAGCAGCTGGAAGTGTTTGCGCACAGACTCCGTGAGGAAATGGAGCGGGAGAGGGAGGAGCGCAACTTCTTCCAGCTGGAGAGAGACAAGATTAGGACCTTCTGGGAGATTACACGGCAACAGTTGGAGGAGTGTCAAGCAGAACTCAGGTTGGTCTTCCTAATAATTATATTAATGGTTGTTTTGCAGTTAATCTAGAGACAACAGGTTGTTTACCATATCCATGTTGGTTCGTACGTAGGCTAAGCCATCACCCTAGTCTGGTTTTGTTTGTGGTGAAGGAGAGGTTGGTGCGCAAGTCTAGATTCCAGGCACAGTGGGTGGATATTTTTAAATGCCTTTTCACTCTTCACACATAAATACGAGTAGGGCCTATATTTCCTTTAAACGATATCTTCCTCATTCATTTACTATTAATACTATTAATGTAAATTGTATGTGGAAAGCGGGTGTAGTTCTGGGTTGAGGGTTGGAAGCTCATGTGTTTGAGTTGAGCTAGCCCTCGTGGCGACTTCGCTGACCTAGATGAGACAAGAGGCTTTCCCTCTCTGCCTGGAGGATGTTCTTCGTCCATTAATCCTGAAAGAGTGCCTCCTCGTGGCGGCCTCTGGGCAATGAGGGGCTAGCACCCCTTTGTGAGAGTCCAGCATGCATGGTAGGAGGAACCAACTCCTCCCGCCGGAGGAGAGGGAGAAGGGGGATTCCCGGTTGTCTGGTAATGACCGGGTCGACAGCAGGCACGTTGTCATTGGTCCCTAAATCGCACTAAATAGTTTTTTTAAAATATAAATATCAATCCATATTTATTTGTAATAAGCTGTTGTCAAATTTTTAATATGTATTATAGCTAAGTCAACTGTTAATGAATATATTCCAGTAACAAAGAGAACTACATTGATACACAAGTTAAAAACAACTGGTGTTGTAAGGGGACTCCTTTGGTGTTCAGACACCAACACCTTTAGGGAAATTTAGGTGCAAGTCACACTCTATGGATCTCTCTTGGCAATTTTTGAGAACACTCAACCTCTGGAGCAACTACTTAAAGTGGGTTCGCTTTCTTTTCTTCTATCTCATTCTTCTATATTCTTTAAATCTTCTCCTCTACTCTTTGTCACCCACTGCACCCTTTACACAAATCCTGCAGCTGCAACACAACCCAAGGATGGGTAACATAGTAGAGAAATCATTAAAGATATATTTTTTATATTCAGCCCCTAAGTTATCTTTATCTTAGTGAGGGTGGAAAAATCTTACTGTAATTCATTTAAACAGAAACTATGCTATGTTCAATAAAAATCCAAACCAAATTACTATTTTTATTTAAATTTTATTTGAGGTATCTAACTTGCACTTTATCAACTGACTAATTATATAAGCACACACCTTATAGACTAACTTAACTATAGAACAGACACAACACCCAGTCCCCCGGCCATTAATTCATCACTGTGAAAGGGGAAACCCATATTTCACCAATGATAAATATTTCGACCATCCCAATAATTGAACTTGGGACCCTTCATTCAGTAGACAAACACACTATCGACTGAGCTTAGGTGTCAATCTTACATTAGAATGATTTACTGCTGTTAAAAGATCAAAGTTTAAATCTCATCTGGGTGGTTCTTCCATCCTCTTTCTTTGCTAGTAGCAGTGCACAACCTCTCAACTAACCTACTCATCACTAATCCTTAAATTAAGTTATTAATAGCCATAGTATTGAACATGATGATACAAAAACAGTAAATTACATAAAACAAATTATAAATATTACTCATAATTTAGATCAACATCGTTAACAAAAGAAAGGGGGGATTGTAACCCCATGTCCTCAACCCTTTTTATACCTTCTGCTATAAAAGTTTGAAAATATTATAAGTAATTATTAATGAAGCTTTAAAGGCCGGTTTTAGGTATTGCTTTTAAAGTTTTTATTTATTTTTCAAAATAAGACTTGATTAAACAATCTTTTGGATGGGTATTTTGTTTTTTAGGAACAAGGATCGAGAAATTGAAGAAGATGAAGAGAAACATCAAGTTGAGATCAAAGTGTACAAACAGAAAGTGAAGCATCTCATGTACGAACACCAGAACAACCTTTCAGAACTTAAGGTGAGTTAAATATCTCAATAAGGTGAATTAAGTATCTCAATAAAGCGAATTAAATATCTTAATAAGGAAGTTGAAGTTTTTTTAAAACTTTTCATTCTAATGTCGTCTAGCCATAACCTTTCTGTTATGCATTATTTTATCACAAAGAATCAGGGCAACTTAATACTTAAAAATTTAAAAGACAAGTGGTCACTTGACATTTAATATACCTTATTAAAAACATCAAACAGTATTTACATTTTTAATCACATGATATATTTTCAATTTTTGTATGTTGTTTAAGTTTAAGAGTCCTCTAAAGACTGATTTACCATGCACAATTAAGCTCGAACCATGAATCACTTAGATTTCTACCATGGGCTGTTATTCATTCTATTTCAAAATGGCTAATTTAGTGTATTTCCTTAAAGTTCAACCTCTTTACCAAATATCAGTTGACCTCGATGGTCTTCGGGTAATGTACTCGCCTCAAGACCTAAGATTCATGGATTCATACCCAGCTGGGGTCAACGGATTTTTCTTGAGTGATAAAAATCTGTAGCACAACTTCCTTCAGAAGGGATGTAAAGCCATCGGTATCATGTTGATTGTGGCATGTAAGAGATCCCTGGAAGATATGTGAAAATACATTTTCCGGCAAAAATTGGTAGGCCCTTTTGTTATCACTCATTGAAATCCTTGTGTGCAGATATAATCAGTTGTTTCAGAAAGTGTACGTTAAATACCTCGAATAAATAAATTTACTAAATATTAAAAAAAATATTTGGTGTAAGTCACAGTAAAATGCATGCCAATAAATAAATAAAGTGGTAAATTGTTTTAGTAAAAGACGCTAATATCTACAATAAGCCTACTATTATAGTCAATACAATCCTGTCCATACTATGCTAAAACTGTCCAATTATTTCTTGCTCCCTTCAATAAACACACACTTTTTCAATTTAATTTAGTTATCAACCAATATTATACAGTAGATTCTTATTATTTTCTCATTCAATTTTTACTTGACCAGTGATTTAAAATGTATTTATTTAAGATAAATATAAAATAAACTTGCATTTAGTTAAAACTTCCATAGCAACTTAGTTCAATTAACAAACAAACGAATGTGAGTTGTACTGTTAATATTGCTGCTACCTGCCCAAAGCTTTGTGTAAACAACTGGTGTGTAATAAACCTTAACTTACAATAAATTTGTAAATTTTGCAAAATGACACCTAAACATGGGGGACCAGGGACCCTTGACTTAACGCGACAATGCTCGTGCCACTAAGCTATCCAGGATTCGTCAAGTGCTCAGGGTCATTCTTCACTCATAGCTTAAGGCTGAGTTCATGATGGACTTGAGGAAGTCATCAGCTACCATTAGCTATCATTGATACCACAGCCACTGGCTGCTCGGTAGTGGCTTTATGCTGCCGTTAGTACAATTACATTTTACATGAAAGCAAATAATACTAGAGTAGGTTTGACAATGCTGTAAGGATTTGACTACCTTTTTTTGATATGGTAAGCGAACGTCTCAGCTGAACACCACAAATAAGTGAACACAACGTTGTTGTGTGCGAGAGTAGTGATAACTATTGTGGTAATTTGCTCATATGAGAATCCTGACACAAGAACATAGCTATTAAAAGCTGTTTGTTATTTAAATGTTGTGATGACATGTGTCAATAGGTGGAGAGCATGGTGGGTCTGAAGCTAGCACAAGATGACTACACAGAACAGGAGCTAGAATTGCTCAAGGACAAGAAGAATCTCAAAGCTAAGTTGTTGGAACAAGAGCTGGCCTCTGAGGAAGACATAAAAGCACTACGCATGGTGAGTAACATAGTTAATGTTGGTTTCTAGCAGATGTAGGGCACTGGGCAAACCTTGTATGTGGGGCCCCCAGATATTGGACTCATCTCAACCTCTTGACCGCTCAAAATTAAAAAAATTATAAACCTTAGTTTTTGTTCATTGTAATTACATTAGTTTGTACCATATACAAATTTTCACCCATAAAATTTATCAGGAACTGCCCTAAAAGGTAACTATAATTATGTCATAATTAATTATAGAAGCCGTGTTATATACATATAAGGGTTGATTTCTCCCCAACCTTTTGTTTGATTTTCTTCCCCAACGAACTTGATCTGTATAAGGGTATACATAGCATATGTGCCAAGTTTGAATTGAAGGCTGATACATTCCAAAGTTTTCACGAGACATATCTACTACAGACAGACAAATACAAGTCGGTAGAGTTAAAATGGAGGACTTGCTTCTCTTGTTCACTAAATTAAACCACATGGTTGTGTTTTTATTTGTTTTTACACTCTGACAATATTTGCTAGATCGCCTTTTCCAGGAGCCTACTATATGTGCATGCAATTAAAAATTTGCCACCCCAACTTGTTTCTTCCCTTAGTCACCTAAGAATGCTAGGCCCCCCCCCCCTCCCCCAGATTATGGGGCCCTGTGCAGCGCAACCCTAAGGGTGGCTCTATCCACCAAGACTCTACGAAGGACACATAGGCACTTTGCATGGTTTGAAATTAATTATGACATCATCTTAAGCCCTAAGGAATAAATACAAAGATAAGTGAGTGGTTACTAATGATTTCGAGATAAGCTATACTCCATTCACGGTAGGAATTTCTCTCTGAAAGGTCTTTTTTCCTTACCAATATCCTACTATATAATAGTTTTCTGGTAGGGAAAAAGGCCTTTAAGAAAACAATTCCTACGGTGAACAGACTTTACCAGAAGGACATGAAGATTTTAAGGTGAATGATATTACTGCTCTCACAACTACCCATAGTCCCAAATCTTCACTTTCGTATTTTGTGTCACTCTTACTCTAGACATTAAATAAAGATATCCTTGCAAGCTTTAATCAACACTAAAATGATGTACTGAGCATTGACTACAGTAAAAATAGAGGGGGGACACTCAGATTCTTGATTCCTTGACTCACTTCAATCATACACTATTAGAGTGATTTGAAACTCAAATAAATCACAATAAAATGTCTTGAATCTAAATAATATGATGATCTTGATTTTTAGTCACATTTTTATCAACTGGGAAAATAGCATATTTTAGCTTCCTTTAGCTAAAAAATAAAATAGAAAAATAACAAAAAATATAAAATTGTATGAAAATTTTCGTTATACCACAATTGATATGACAAATAAACAAAATAGCGAATGTCAAAGTTTAAAAACTACTGTATCTAGGCCCTATATAACTTGTAATTAAAATGGTACATTTTTTAATATTCAAGGATTCAGATTGAATTTGAGATTCGAAAGAAAAAGTTCAGATACAAATTCTAGAAATATAAAATTGAACCCATCCCTTGGATATTAAGTACATTGTTATTTGAATGAGTGGGCAGATGGACTAAGACATCAGTCTTTTTTCATTTGGTTTGCCGGTGACAGGGAGATCGAGGTTCTAATCTTAGAAGGGTAATGTATGAACGTATTTTTTCTTCTAAATGTTTTCCCACACTCCCTCTACACAAATACAGGTATATTTCCTCTAAATTCTAATTTCCTCATCTCTGTCTAATTAGTATATAATAGTCCAAACACGTGTAAAAACAAAAGCATGTATCATAATATTAATATAAAGAGGTCAACATTGATGTAAATCGTGGGTAAGTCAGGAGAAACCCAAGAGAAAGGTGAAAATGGTTGTAATGAAATATCTTAGAAATGTGTAATAACTCATATGGACCGAGTCATTAATGAATGAAGGCTGAAGGAGTGCGGTTCGAAAGGATATACAATGGTACACTGTGAAAGAAGTGTCTTACGTTGGTTTGGGCATGTTGAGAGGATGGGGGTGGATTGAGCGGCGAAGAAAATATATAAAGGTAGAGTATGAATCAAAAGGAAGGTGTAGGCCATGTGAGACATGACTAAATATTGTAGACGAATGTGGGAAGAATAGAAACATAAAGAGTTTTAAGAATAAAAGAACATGCATGACAAGGTGTATGGATGTTGTTGAAGATAAGGAAGAATGCAAGTATAGGAAAAAGTGGAGAAAGTTAGTGAGTATGGATTAAGTGCGGAGTTGTTGTTTGTTGAGCTATATGCACAGTTTCTTGCTTACCCCGTAGGGGAATGGCGTGATTAGGTATGTATGATGTATGTATGTATGTATATAAAAGTGACCATGCTTGTTGATTCACAGCAACACAGCGAGGAGCTTAGTAATGTGCGCTCAACATTTGAGAGGGAAGCACATGAGATTGAGTCCAAGTTTGAGAAGCGTCTTCATAGTGTACGCAACGAACTGAGCCTGAACTATCGAATGGAACTCACCGAGGTGGAGGAGAGGAAAAACAAGCAGATCTCAGAACTCATGAAGAACCACGAGAAGGCCTTTTCGGACATAAAGAACTACTACAATGACATCACACTCAACAACCTTGCTCTTATTAGCAGTCTCAAGGTGAGATACTCTTTATAATCATACCCTAGAGCTACATTGTGTCACCGCATGGCCTCAATAGCAAGGCATGTTTGTGTAAACATTGTATATTGTGAATGGTGAATGACATAACAAATGTTCCGAGGTTGTTATGATGGTTCAATAAACAAACTAGAAGAGCTGACCCAAAAGGTGGTGTCAGCATTCCTTAGCTAGAAACCAGACCGGTGGCCTTGGTTAAAATGGGAGGTTTGGAATCCCTCAGGGCTGACTACAGAACACCGTAACCTAGGAGTCATTCTGGCTGTCACAGGGCCACGCGAGTTAAGATGTCTGGCTGCCGCTCGAGCCCAGAGAACCCGGTTGACAACCGGTAAACCTCGTACACATCATTTTGTCACATGCTTCCTAATATTCTTTTAGTTCTTTCATTTTAACTTCAGTTTTATCATCACATTTGTAATAGTATAGTAGTATTAATAAACCTTCTAAAAGCCAAGTCCAACGTAAATCACGAACCCACACAAGTATTCATATCGCCCCCCCTTATCCTCGGCCAAAAACATCCTGACAGACCTTAGGCCCACACACAACAGATACGAGGAGGGAGTGGTGACAATTGTAATTTATTTAGAGGCTGGTGACATTAGTTGATACAATGTGAATTGAGAAAGATTTTCCCATGTAGGCTACTCCATGTTAAAATAGGGATGATGGTTCCAGACATTCAATTTTGACCAGGTAAAAAGATAACTTAAATAAATAGTAGGAAAGAGGGTTTGAAATCACAAAATTAAACTAATACATTATGGTTTGTGTTGTGCACACTTTACATTGTAGCCACTGGACAGTAAAGTGGGAACTGGGCTCTTATTGCTATTGTACAAGCTAAATTGGGTTTGTTCCTTTTTTTTGTGTGTTTCTATCCCCTTACCTCTACTGTCTTCCCCGAACAGTGAAAGGAGGTTTTTCCTAAAGAGCTTTAATTTAAGTTGTAGACACTTCCTCCTGAGTTGAAGGGGGGTCATCTGCTCCATCACCGTTGTTCAACTATAGGACCACAAGTATCCCTCCTTGGGTTCACTTTAATGACTAAATGCACATGTAAATAGTAAACATTTAAATTAATACAATAATAGGCAACATTATCAAAAAGCAGGGCGCTCATCTTGATACAAATGCTGACTGCAGATCTAAGCTTTGACCCCCTTTTCATACCCCTGCTAACTGATGATTTTAGTGCGGTGTTGCCAACTGCTCGTAGCAAGATTCCCACTTCATGGGAAACATAAAACAACAAAGAGACTAATTTGCACTCTTGTCTTTGTATTGAATCTGGGGGCATAGGCATGCAACAACGTTAGATGATACTAAGTACCAGTAAGTCAGGGGATTACTGTATTAAATCTTACTGTCCTGGGGATAAGGATGAGAGCAGGGAATATTATCAATGGGAATTCATACATCATCATTGTTGAGATTATTCCCAGTTTTGCTCTTGTTGTATTTAATAAAATTGGTTAGGTTTTTTTAAATAATATATATATGTCTTATTTTAAATATGTTTATTTGAATAAAAACATGTTTGTAATATTCATTATTTATTAATTTTAGTTTGAGATTAACATACACTTTCTATCATTGTTGTCATGAGCTGGGAAAACGCTTAGTCTCGGGAATATCCCTAGAAATTTTAATAATAAACTTTTATTTGTGCTTTTAAAATTTGCAAATTTATTGACACGATTACAAAAGAACTGTCAAATAATATAAAAAAAAACTCTTTTCTTCATTCCCTTACATGAAATTTAATGAAATTATGTGAATGTAGAAGCTGCTTCTAATCCTGACACCTGCATTTGTGTGTCGTCGTGAATGCTCCAGGAACAAATGGAGGATGTGAAACGCCAGGAGGAGAGGATGGAGAAGCAACTGAGGGATGTCCAGACGGAGAACAAAAGACTGGCCGAGCCTCTCAAGAGGGCAGAGGCTGAGGTGGCTGTGCTTGAGCGCAAGATGGGAAACTACGGGAAGGACAAAGTCTCGCTTGCGGTCGGTGGATGTTGTTACAACTGGGTTGCCTAGTTACAGTGAGGTTGGGGTAGTAATTTTGTTCGGGTGTATGACGGGTGGTGTTTTATATTCTTCCTCCACACAAATGTGAGTACTTTTCTTCTAAATTATATCCTCCTCATCCTTACTCATTTTGTGTGAATATGCAAAAGGCCTTGACTAGTAATATAAAATGATGCACAATTTTTTTTTTTCTAAGATTAGCACCAGCCAAGGAATCTTGCTATTTTAAACTTTGATTTCATTTGTGTGTGAAATATTTTTGTCACTATTAAGTATTTTTCTCTTCAACTCAATGGCTTAGACTGCCCAACATCATTTCAGGAAACTCAAAATCTCATAAAAATTATGCTTGTGTAAAAAAAATTATGTTTGAGGTGCACACGCTCAGGTTTATTTAGATAAGCATACCATGTTTTAGCTTTTTTAGGTTTCTTGGTTTTGTAGTTTAAAAAAACACCCGAGATGCACACACTCAGGTTTCCATGATATGAAAAGTTTCTAGCTCCAAAAGTTACAGTGTTAACATACAAATATATACATTTTATTTTATGTACGTGATAATGTATTGCTACTTAGGAGGTTTAGCTGCCTTTTAAATGGGCGATGTCATATGTTCATCTGAATTTTTATCTTTGTAATTATGTAAGACCAGTAAAAGATGGAACATTAGGCCTAACCTGTGTAATTTTTATTTACCAATTATCACTTTTTACCTACTAATGTTAAAAAAAACTGAATTGTCTCGTCGTCTATTGTAATGACATACATTACCCAATTTGTTCTTAACTTTATCAGGAATTATGTATAGTAATAAAAAAATTAGTTGGTGACAAACACTTAGCTCCATGATAGGAACAGGTTGAAGGCAAAGATGATAGTGTCCCACAGGTCTCATGTATTGGAATGATGTCAGGAAGGTAGCCAATGAGTGCGCTTTATAGTCATATGTTTAAAAGGTTAGCCAACATAATATACTATTTACATAATATATTAAATATACAAATTAATATGTCACAGAAACAACCAATCAAACCAATCTATAATTTCTCTTTGTATTTGGAGTTGTTTAAAAATTTAGTCTCATATGTAAAAATGTAACCAAATTTGTCCAAAGTACACACCCTCATGTTCACATGAGTGCGTATGTAAAGTTTTACCTTTTTTGGTTTTGGAGTTATAGTGCTAATATAAACTTACTTACTTATATATATATAATTATTCTATGACACTAGGAACTTGAAAGTTCATCGCCACACTTAAAAATGTACGCCAGCCATCCCTAACTTGAGTTAGTTCTATCCAGTCCACCTCATTATACCCAATCTCGTTCAGATCCATCTGTGTCTAGGTGTTTCCAATGGTCTCTTCCCATTGGGTTTGCCAATCAATACCCTGAACAGATTCTAGAATCTCTCATTCGCGCTGCATGTCCTGCCCACAGTAATCTAAGAGACTTGATTGTGATGAATACATTATGTAACCTCCTCCATTCCCCAGTAGCCTCATCCCTTTTTAAACCAAATATCTTCCTAAGCACCTTGTTTTCAAACACCTGAATTTGTTTTGTCATCATGTAAGAAAGAGATCACATTTCACACCCATAGAGTACAAACGGTAAAACTCTTGTTTGGCTTATTCTGAGTTTTACATTTCTTGAAAGCAGGCGAGATCTCAACAACTTACTGAGCCAGTAAATAGCATGCATTTTCCAACTATTATTTTCCTAAATTCCACTTCAACATACATACAAATTACATTTTTTATTAATATGATAAAATAAAACACTATATTTGAAATTACGATTTAGCAACACAAATAACTTTCCAACTACACAATTCACAAACAACGTCCAGACAAGTAGAGAGCAGATCTAACAATAAGTCATACTTCACCAGACACACAATATAGCACAGAAATAGGCTTACACATTTCAAACTTTTTGAGCCAATAAAGCTGTTGAGACTAAACTCAACTCATACTTGATTATTCGCAAATCCATGTTTGTTACATCTGTAAAATGGTAAGGGTGGCTGAAATAAGAACATGACATACTTTGTTGAAGGCTGCTTCTTGAGGAAATATGGCTTGGTGAGGAACACCAGCTATTGATAAGATTATCAATAGTCATTTATGATGGAGCATGATTGGAAGCAGACAACAATTTATTATGTCACCACACATGATAGCCAACCTACATGGAAATACATCACAATATTTTTTAATATTGAAATTAATTGATACCAAATAATGCTTAGTAAACATTGACTAATTTTAGAAATAAGTTGAAGCATCTAAGGTAGAGTATTTATTAGGTATGGCCGGTATTGACATTTTTATTGCGTGACGGGAATGGTACAGGAAATGAGTAAAAATATTTTGATCGGGGTGGGAACGCGAAATTATAGAATTAATGCTTTAGAAGGATTTTAGATTAAAATTCTTTTAAACTAATATGATAAGACTTGTAAAAGCTTTGGCATTATTAAATGTAATATAAATAATGAAATACCATGATAGCATCATAAAAACATAAAAATATAGTTAAATATGTGTGAATGTAATTTTTTTATCAAGTCGAATAGAAATTTTTTTGAATATATATTGAGTAATACAAATTGAATAGTTAATCTTATTACATTTGTGATCGAAACTATTTTCATTTCATAGCTAATTTCTTTGAAAATTATGTTTTAAATTTAACTATTCATAGTGAAAAAAATAAATGTTTATCTTTTCCAAATATTCTCTAGGTTTGAAACCCCTCAAATGTTCTTTAAAATTGACACCCCTTAAAAGTTCTTTAGTTTAACACCTCTGTAATCCACTTCAGTGGCCGCATGGTATGAGGCGCTGCTCTCATTTGTAGACTAGATTGCTGACTATTGGGCGATCAAGGGTTCAAGATTTGAATCTTGGCTGAGTGTACTGAGGGTGGGTTTTCCACTCTCCTGCTACACAAATGTGGATACATTTACTATGAATATGGCCTTCCTAATCTCTAAAACCACTAGCATAATTAGTACGTAAGTGTATAACCCAAATGAGTAGTAAGCCACGGTGCTAATAAAAATACATCTGTAATCTCTAAGCTCTGGCTGTCTGGCTGGTTAAATTATAGACAGGCGATTTCTCATAAATTGTTAATCTAGGCAAGCTATTTCCTCCCCCATTATTTCCACCCAACAAAATATGGTAGAGTAGAATATATCATTGTCTTCCTTTAACTCTTTCAAGCTCTCTCGCTTGATGAACCTAACATATGACTGTTGCTAGACTGCGAACATTGAGCACTGCACTTCACAACTTGTTTGTCTCACTACAAGAGGTAAAATACCACCCCCCATTATGCTACACACCAAACAAAAGAGTTTAACAGTAAACAGTGATGAGCCAGCAGTACCTGCTGAAACAATAACATTATTTCCCGTCTAAAACTTGCCGGGACAGGCTCAATCCCGTCCGACCTTCGGGATTGGATGGATTCCTGACATTTTATCGAGCATTCAGGATCCTGTCCACCCCCTACTATTGATATATCTTGTGTCATAAATTGATATGAAGCTATAATCAGATTAACACTACTTTTGTTTTACAGAACACCAAAACTCGATTGACCATTTGTCAGAAAGAACTCGAAGACTTGAAGTGGGAGAATGAAGTGCTACAGCTACGCTTCAAGAAGGTACAAGATTTGTTAAAACCATTTTTTTAAAACATCATTTACATGAAATATTCATAAGGTTTGATAAAAAATTCACTTTACTATCTTTTAAGGGAATTTAAAACTAATGTATCATCGAAGAAAATATTTAAAAATACCTAAATTAAATATAGTTGAAAAATGTCATTTTGACACAGTATTTAAACCCGGATCGTGGCTTAGTACACCAAGGTCATACCACTGAGCTATTCAGGATTCGCCCTGTGCTTAAGGTCATTCTTCAATAAAAGTTTGATTAAATGATGAACAATTCAATATGTAATTTTTTTGTGATAAACATTACTTTTTATTACGATTTCTTAACACCAATGAGGCTATTTGCAACCGAGACCACGGCCAAAGTGAACAGCTCTGAATCACTCACACTATGTAAGGGCTATATCCTGCAAGTATTTAAACCAAAGCTCTTCAGAAAACTTGGTTTATTATTTAACATATGTACCCGCCTCGGTGGCGTAGTTGGCTAACACGCCACTCGTGTTGAGCTAGACCACCAAGAACGGGGAGATCGAGGTTCGAATCTCGGTCGGGTGAGCTGGGGGTGGTTTTTCCTAGATGGTTTTCCACTTTCCCTCCACGCAAATGCGGGTTCACTTCATCTAAATTCAACCTTCCCAATTCCTAATCCATTAGTGTAATTAGTACTTAAGCGTATAACCCGAACGGGTAGTAAGACGCGGTGCTAAATAATAATAATAATAATAATAATAATTTAACATATGTAATCACCATATTGCGGAATAACCACAAGAACCCGCTGAGCGGTTGGTTGCTACTGTGGAGATAACCACACACAACCAAATAACAGATTGATGTTGACTGTCACTGTCAGGTCGAGGAGGAGCGAGACGAGCTCCACAACAGGTTTGTGTCGGCCATCTTGGAGCTGCAACAGAAGGCAGCTCTCAAGAGCGTGCTGCTGGAGAAAAAGTTGGCAGCACTCACTGACCTCTTGGAGCAAAAGGATGCCCAGATGAGTGAGGTGTTGGCGGCGTCCCAGCTCGACCCAGTGGCCACCGCCAACATGAAGCAGAGACTTGAGGAGCTTCTCGGGGGAAAGAACACCGCCATACAGGTCACATTATTGCACAAATAGTTTACTTTAGGGCCGGTGCACTGACTACTAGCAACACAAACTCTCGAATCTATTGAGGGTTGTGCGTATTCTCAAATAGAGAGAGAGAAAAACCTGAAAAACTCTCCTGTTGTAAAACCTGACATCTTGTGTCAAAGTCAGGTATGATATTCTACTAATCGTGAGTAGTCCCTTGATTTTCATGCTGCGCGGTGGCGTTGGCCTACTAAATAAAATAATTCTTATGGTTAGAAGTATAAAATTTCCCCAAAAAAATATTTCACCTGTGAAAAATTGATGGCTTTCTGTTAAAATGTGGACTACATCAAAATAGATATGAAATTTTAGAAAAAAATATTATTTCAAATAAATTTTAATCTTAAAACCCAAAACTATTGCCATGCTAGGCCCTTAATAAATTATTATGTTTGGTTGTAAAAAAAATTAAAATATATATAATAATAAAGAGTTATAAAAGTATTTAAAGACTTACAAATACAATTTTATCAACTTTTGTACATAGCATTTATACTGTATTTGAAAATTTGCGTAGTTATTACAGCAGAACCACCCAAAAATATATTAAATTGTATTTATTTTTTTGGCAAACTTTAATAGAAAGTTTTACCATAAACATGTAACTCTAGTGATATTCAATGTAATTACAGAAATAGCATGATCTATTCTTGCCTTTTTTTCTTAGCATTTCATCACTTGAGCACACAGCTCTGCTGAATTCTGTATTCTGCGAGCTAAAGTTTTTTTTATTTAGAGTTAAAATTGAGTGAACTTCCAATAAAGTTGCCAAATATCAAGTTAAGTTTGAATTAAATAAAAATATGATTTTAAAACTTCCATCATTTAAATAAATAACAATTTATTAAAATAAAAAAAAAGGTTTAAAAATGAAAGTAAATTAGAATTCTTTGAAATTACAAAAGCATACCCTTTTTTTATAATTAAAAGCACATATGCCAATTGCAAATTTCACAACCAACATCCACACAAGTAGAGAAAGGAGTACACAATGAGTCATCCATTTCTAGTACACAATTCAGCACGGAATAACAAGCGCTAATTTACTGAACCTATAAAGCTGTCAAGTTAATTAAGGTTCGGTTTGAGCTAAAAATTTAGACACTCATAATAAACCCGTTCTGAATTCTAATTTTTTTTTTATCAAGTTCTGCGCTTATTTAATTAATATTTTCTTCCTACTGTTACTTTGTGCCAAAAATATATAAATATGTGTGTGTGTAAAGTAAGTAATGTGATCTTTCAGGACCTGCAGTATGAGCTGGCGAGAGTGTGTAAAGCACACAATGACCTGCTACAGACATACGAAGGCAAGCTGCAACAATATGGTGTCCCCAAGGAAGAGTTGGGGTTCACGCCCTTGCAAGTCAGCGTGGGGGGCGCCAGGATTGGGCGGGGCCCTGCCGGACTTGTCACCACCAACCGCTGAAACTCACTCACTAAATTTTTATTGGATCTATTTATTTTTATATGTTTTTAAACAGCTTGTTTATTTATTTATTTTCTGCTAATTTATCAGCACAAAAATGTATCAACATTTTAAAGCATGCGTTATTCAAAATTTTTAAATGGAACTATTTATGGCAAAACACGCTATTTTAATATTATTATCACATAAAAGTTTATTGTTGCTCATTGCTAAATTGTTTTATTACATGTTTTATGTATAAAACTCTTCACATCTATCTATACTTTTTTTCTTAACACCTTAGATTGTGAATAGGGTTGTATGAGTACTTTACAAATTTATGTAGTGTAAATTGTAAAGCTGTACTGAATACTGATTTAAAAAAAAAATTAATTAATATAATAATTGTTGGTTGCCAAGGACATAAAAAGCTCATTTTTCTAGGGAGGTCTGCTTAACAAATTCTAGGGGGCCTAGCCCCCCTAATTCCCCCAATCCTGCCCTTTATTTCAAATTTTCATAGCTATCAAATAATGTTTTGAGTAAGTAGGTAGGCATCCTATATTCTTTTCCTGTTTGTCCTTTATGTACATGTCCCTATCTATGTGTCCTATCATTCTTTACAATTTTACATTTTCTCCCTTTTGTGTTTTTTTGGTTTCCTCTTTTAGGAAGTTGCGTTGCGCTTTTCACACTCCTCTCTTATGAGTTCCGATAAAATGAAACCAAGGTCGAGGGATTGGGTGGTGACGATCGATTTTCTTTAAGAGGCAACCATTACCTCTTTGTCCATTGGCAGCAGTGTAAAGTGTGAATTGTGTTCTTCTTTTCATTTTAACAGCCATATTGTGTTTGTTCCTTTTATATGTTTCTATCCACCTTTCCTGTACCTTCTTCCAAATATAATACAAAATTGTTTTTGTAATTATTCTACAAGTGGCCTTGAAAATTTAAAATTTCATTTTACCATTGACATTATTATAATGCTAGTTTAATGCGAAATATTAAAAACTATTTCCTTCCGATTGCTGAGCTAGAAAATTATTAGTGCCAAAAATCTTTCACATGGGTGAAGGACTACAAAGCATTTTATAAATATGACCAAATCTAAAATTCCAAATAAGGAAAAGGAGGCAGAAAATATATGATGTAATGTATAAATAATTACCTACTCACTCGCATCATTATGATCTGGATATATCATTGCCACACTTACAAAAGCATTCCACCGCTCTGTATCTTGAACTGGTTCTATTAAATTCACCTCATTACACCCTATTCCTATCTTGAGATAGTTATATCCAGTCAACCTCATTACACCCTATCCCTATCTTGAGCTGGTTCTATTCAATTCACCTCATTACACCCTATTCATATCTTGAATAGGTCAACCTCATTACACCCTGTCTCTATCTTGAGATAGTTATATCCAGTCAACCTCATTACATCCTGTCCCTATCTTGAGCTGGTTCTATTCAATTCACCTCACTACACCCTATCCCTATCTTGAGCTGGTTCTATTTAATTCACCTCATTACACCCTATCCATATCTTGAATAAGTCAACCTCATTACACCCTGTCCCTATCTTGAATAAGTTATATCCAGTCTACCTCATTAAATCCTATATCTTATATGTCCATTCTAATGTCATCCTCCTGTCTGCGTCTAGTATTTTCACTGGTATCTTTCCATTAGGTTTGCCAGTGAATATCTTGAATACGGTGCTAGTTTCTTTCATCCATTCACGCTACATGTCCTGCCTATCATAATACACGAGGTTTGATTACCTTAGCAATGTGGATAACCCAAACAGTTAGTAGATTACACTGCACAAATAAAATAGTTCTGAATTACAAATTGCTTGAGTATGCTTGTTCAAATTGCGGAGAAGAGTTCAAATTGCGGAGAAGAGTTCAAATAACCTGCTTTACAGTTCCCACACACTGCTTGTAGATATTGTTAGAGTAGAAATTTGAATATTTGAGTTTCAAAATGCCTATTTGTGTGGATTATTGGTTAAGGAAATCTATCTTACGTACAACGAATCTGTTTTGTGTTTTTGATATTGCCTCAAATAATGTAATTAAGCTAGTTTGTATGTCATGTCCTGTGTTAAAAATGTCCACATTAAATACTATAGATTTTTTATTTTATTTATTTTAGTTTTTATTAGTTAGTACTTTTTTTTATATCATATTTAAGCATACATTTATCAATAATCAAATAGCAAAAGCTATTATTTTATGCTTTTAGTGAGGATTATTACTCCATCTAGATATCATATTCTGAAAATTGAAACATGACACCTGGACAAGGGAACCGACGATTTCCGCGCGTCCATCACAGACTCTGCCTTAAAATATGAGTGAAGAATGACCCTAGGCATGGGACGATTCCTGGATAGCTCAGTGGTTAGAGTATTGGCGCACTAAGCCAAAGGTCCCGGGTTCGATTTCCGTGTCCAGGTGTCATTTTTCAATTTTCAGAATACATTTATTTGTTATTTTGTTCATATAGTCAAAATTTATCTATATATTTGATTTTATAGGTTTTTAATATCATGTGTAAATTTTATTTGTAACTTTCATTTTAAATGCCTAGTGTATGGAATATTTAAAATAAATATAATGTTTGGCAACTGTATATTATCTCATATCTCTGTGAGCTAGTGGTCAGTGTTCCTGGATACACATCTATAAATCCTGGGTTCGATCCTCGGTGCTTCTAGTGGATCTGGAACGGGGTAAAACTCGGATTCATGAGAACAAATGAGCTATTTGAATAAATAATAAGTAGCAGCTCCAGTCTATAAAACTGAGTCACTCCAAGCAATTGACATATCAGGCTAAATTCTATGAGTAGGCCATTCTTCTGAACCGTTGTTCAGTTACACTTTTGTAGACTCATTTTCGAGCTTCCACTAGAAGTATGTAAAAATCAATTTTTAAAACACGCCTATGGATAGGCCATTTAATTTAGATAGTATCGCCATTTCCATTTATAAATCATTTAGTAGTAGTAAAAATTAATATCAAATTTCACATTTTTAACATAATAGAATTCCATAACTACTTTTGATCGATAAACTTCCTCAAAATTGTCATCCATTTTGAATTATCCTTGATTGGAGTTGCATTGCCATGAAATATTTAAAATGTCTAACTGTTAGTGATTCTTGCATTTTCTTAAGTTACGGAAGCAAATTTAGGGTAAATATTAGCTCATTAAAATGTAAATTTTATAAAACTTTTTTTTATAATCAAGTGTAATTTTAATGTCCTTAAGGACATGAGTTTTGAAACCATTTAAAGTATTTTTTCTATTATATTGTAATTTGAGCTAGTTTTGTTATATATATATATTTTTTTTTTTGGAAGAAGGTAAAAGTGAATAGAAACACACAAAAGGGACAAACACAATATGGCTTTTACAATGAAAAGAAGAACACAGTTCACTTTTAACATTGCTGCCACTGGACAAAGAGGTATTGGTTGCCTCTTGAAGAAAATTGATCGGCACAGCCCAATCCCTTGACCTAGGTTTCATTCTATCGGAACTCATCAGGGAAAAGTGTGAAATGCGCCACAAAATTTCTTCAAAAAGAAAACCAAAAAACACAAAAGGGAGAAAAAAAGGAAATTCGTAAAGGATAATAGGACAGGAACAAGCTATATTGTGTTTGTACCCTTTTATATGTTTTCTATCCAACTTTCTTGTACCTTCTTCCAAATATACATTACAAACTATCTCAAATATATGTATCACCTCAAAC
This sequence comes from Timema bartmani, assembly GCA_902151455.1. Taxonomy (NCBI): domain Eukaryota; kingdom Metazoa; phylum Arthropoda; class Insecta; order Phasmatodea; family Timematidae; genus Timema; species Timema bartmani. Next base: position 23,323 of record CABFWB010002636.1, on the reverse strand, counting down.
AACACAAACTAAAAATTCGTAGGCCTACTTCATAAGAGCCACTACCAAAAAATACAACAAAAAAACATACATTTCTAAATAAAATTATCTACAACTGACATTATGTTGCCGCCACAAAACTATCAATCGATGAGGTGTTATACTTTTTTAAATATCCTCTCCCATAATGTAGGATTATCAACAAAATCATGTTCAAACATAAAAAAAAAGCTGACTCAAAAACACACACACTAATAGAAGAATGAACTATATTATTAAAGTTAAAGCCCAAATAATAGTTTCAAAAGATTTACAAAAGTTATATAAGCCAAATAAGAGTTTTTATTAATAGAAAGTGACGCTAGCCTGCAGTATTAAGCTTACCTATAAAAGGTAAGAGTAAATGGTGGGGCTTCTTTTACCCCGGTGGGTTTTTCCTCTGATGGAATCGTTTGTACCAGTTCAATCCTGTTAAAAACCTGTCAATTTTGGGACATTGACCCTGAGTTTAAATCCTGCCCATTTTACCCCATGTTTTAATTTTGGTTCAAATCTTTCTCTATTTGCCCCATTTGAATTTTGTTTTTTTATTTCATCGGTTGGGGAGCGTGCTTTCACTCCTCGTTGAGGCCTCAGGGAGTGAGAGGTGTTGGGGCCTGGGACATACTTGCCTTCCTATAGCTTGAATTGGACTGACAATCTCTCACCTCGTCAGCAGGAAGGGAGGGCAATGTCACAATCCCTGCTGGACTGGATCTGATATTCCCATTTGAGTATAAAACTGATGAATAATTATTTGATCAGAATCGCTGAAAGGACGTTGGTGTTTTCATCGGTTTGAGGACTCAGCCCCTGGAGAACGTGCCAGGGTTCCTCACTCGGTGGGATGGACTGAGAGCTACGCGAAGAACCAATCTGTGCCCCTAATCAGAATGTCGCAACCTTGCTGACGTAAGAATCTATTTTGGAACCCGGCATCAGATTGGTGGCTCGACATGTCAATACAGGAATAGGCAAAGGGTGGTAGAGGTGTATATCGACCAAAAGTGGAACAAGACTGCGCAAAGGGGTGCGTGTTCAGGTATACAGAGGGGTATGTACCAACGAAAAAAGGGAACATAACTGAGCATTGGGGGAGCGTATTGATCAAATGGAGAATAAAACAAAACAAAAGTGGTACATGTTCGACCAAAAGGGGGAAAATCAAGCAAAAGAAGTGCGTGTTCAAATAAAAAGGAGTACGTATTGACCAAAAGGGGAACAGAATTGAGCAAAAGGGGTGCGTATCGACCAAAAGGGGAAAATCATCGAGTAAAGGGGTGCTTGTTCAAGGTATATGGGCTCCTCTCGCGTCGAAATAATGTAGGTGACTGAGCGCTTTGTCAGCCTCCCTTTTCCCTACCTAAAATATCAAAGCCCTGATGACACAAACCTCACGATGGGCTTAGGGACCTTGGCTACCTATGCCAAAGGTAATCGTATTGACAAATATCGGTGTAGCATACTGCTTATAGAGGGTCCCTTAATATTGTTGCTAGAAGACCCCCCGATTACGCATCTATTTATTGAAGTCACCTTGAATATATTTTGGGACTCAAACTTGATGTTGGTTTGACGTCACGACACGACAAGACAGGAATATTACACGGGTGTTGTATCAACCCCAATGGCACTAGAATCTATTTAGGAACGCTATAGCTTGGCAAGTCGAAACAAGAATAGACCGCGTGACGCTATAGGTGATAGGAGTGAAGATATAGGGGTGTCGCTTGGTCGACTATATTTGTAAAAGTTTGCAGAGTCGATCACGATGGAAAAGTTGCAGCAGCTGGTAAATATTGTGGACACCGTGCCAGTAGGGAAATTGTGTGACCTAGTTACCGATCAAAAGTATTCCGTCTACAGGTTAAAGGTGGTAAAAACAAAGTTATGGAGACGCCTGATTACTTATCTAGACGCGAGCTTTGTATGTTTTTGCCCTGTCGTTTTGGTACTTTTATTAATGAAGACGTGTGCGATCTTAAAAACGAAAAATTGTTATTTACTTGCACCGGAGTAAAACTTGGTACACCTACCATTGTGAATTTTCAACGTGTTTAACAGATTGGCAGCAGCAGTAACAGGCAGCATCGGGCAAGTAGCAACAAGTTAAAGGTACAGTGATCTAGTCAGCGATCAAAAGTACTCCGTGGACAAGTTAAAGGCGGTGTACATCAATGGGCAGTTCAACAGTACAGTTAACACCAACGGTTAGGTAGTATCAGAGTACTTCTTGGACAAGTTAAAGGCGGTGTACATCAATGGGCAGTTCAACAGTACTATTAACATCAACGGACAGGTAGTATCAGAGTACTTCTTGGACAAGTTAAAGGTGGTGTACATCAATGGGCAGTTCAACAGTACAGTTAACATTAACGGGTAGGGTAGCATCAAAGTACTTCTTGGACAAGTTAAGGCGATTAGGGAGAGGCGTATTTAACACTTGATTATCGTGTAAGACCCTGCAAGAGAACCACTAGCAGATGGCAGCAGGCAAGTCACCGAAGTGTGAAAAACATCCTCCAGGCCTTAACGTTCACCGATAGAAAAATGATTAGAACTGGCTATAGTAATTCAAAGTTTTAGGTTAATATGCATGTGGAGCCTACTTATATGACTACCGAAAGTATTCACAGTTTGGTTAGGGGCGAAATACATTTAATTTACAAAGTGGTTAACCATGTTGGAGGCGTACAACAGGAGCGAGGCTACATTGGATTCTGTGATTCTATTTGCTACACGATAAGCTCGACGGAAGTAGGCCTACTGCCCAACGAGAGAATCAATTAGTTTTACTTGTGTGACATTACATGTGTTGTGTACATTTTCCGTAAAGGGGACGTGTTGTGTTGTGCTGCCCGATTCACGTCAGGAATATCACCCACCACCCTTCCGGAATCCACAGCCATCATTCCCACCCCATAGTGTCACCTAAGCATCCACTGCCATAGTCACCACCGCCAATTGATACGCCCTCCAACGAAGAGGAAGAGGGGGTTGACTCAGAATAACACAAATAGATCGAGAATTTAACGATGTACAAAACATATTCAAATGTTGAAATTATGGGTGAAACTACCGGTGATTACATCTTCAGTTTGGGCAGTTTCGGTAGCGTATTTCTTTGATAAGGTGCCTATTACTTGGAACGAAGGCGATTTAATTCTAAGCCACGCCGTATAACATATCTCGAAGGACAAAGTGTGATGTTTCCGAACACCTTAAAAATATAGGCGTGATCACAGAATATAATATGTTGTTGCTGTTCATGTTGAACACTCTCTGAATCTGTTGATAAGACTCTCAACTTAAGAATGCTGTTAGTTGTTGTTGTTGTGGAGCTGGAAAATAAATATTAATGTGGCTGACTTTATGATGTTGATTTTTTGGGACTTTAACAGTGTGTGGAAATTATTATTTACTTGAAGATGTAAGACACGTTATGGCGATTAACGGGTAACATAATTAATGAACAGGTTATACAGTTGAGTAAGCTAGACATAGATCAAAAGTACGTCCTTTTGGGACAAGTTCTTTTAGTTGAGAACAAAATGGAAAATTAGGAATAATCCATGGAGGTGGAGCCTACAGTAAACTCCACATCCAAATTGTTGTTGAGAGTGCCAGTGTCCAAACGTAAATTAAACTATGCTCCTGTAATTTTACCTACAGCATCATTACGAGTATTTGTGCCCTTGAAAATTATGTAAGCTGAACGATTAATGTAACATAAGATGATGAAATAACATACCAGCATTCTATGTGACACATGATGAAATAACTTGCCAGCAGTCAATGTGACACACAATAACTTGCCAGCAGATAATGTGACACACAATATTATTATGAAATAACTTGCCAGCAGTTAATGTGACACACAATATTATTATGAAATAACTTGCCAGCAGTCAATGTGACACACACTATTATTATGAAATGGCATTCCAGCAGTTAATGTAACACAACATGATGGAATAACTTGCCATTAGTCAATGTGACACAGCATTATGAAATGACGACACGAATCAATATAACACAACATGATAACATAGCCTGCCAGCATTCAATGTGACACAAGATGATCGAATAACTTGCCAGCATTCAGTGTAACGCAATATCATTGAATAATTTCCAGCAGTCAATATAACACAATATGATGGAATAAATTGTCAGTAATCAATGTAACACAACACCTGCATTCAGTCAATGTAACATAGAACGAATAAAGCTTAAAGGGTATTATTGCTATAATGGAGATGAATGCAGTGAAGGCGAGGTAGGTTTGAAAAGTCACTGTGACAGGGGGTGTGGAACAGAGAAAGAGACACATTTTGGGTCTTTCGTGTGCTTTATGTTCTGCCAAATTTGCATAGAAATGAGACGGACAAGGGCTCACATACTTTCCATGCAATCTGCTATCACATATTGAATCTCCCAAGTCACACACACACACGCATGTACAGTGGAGCGTAGTCTCCCTAGGGTGGTGGACAAACAACCCCCTTCTCTATCATCCCTTAAAACCTTGTCCGGAAAGTTACAATCTCAGGGGGTGTTTTTGATGGTAGAAAGATTGGTCCGCGTGGCGGTGGTAGACCCCCTTCTCAGACATGTTGAGGTTATGTAGGTCCAATCAAATGGTCATTTCGATCAACTTGAGGCTGAGCCCTGTATATTATTCTACATGACTCACCCCACAAATCTTAACGCTCCGTTCAACTCCCCCCCCGTGGTTGGTGGTTACAAGAGTGGTATTGATAACAACCACTGTTTCCTGGCCGGTGTTCATAGAGAATGATTCAGTCATCTGCTTGTTATTTTGTTCTATGCTGCTTCCTGAATCAGCATTTCATAGAGTTCTTGTGTCCAGGAATACTCCACAAACACAAATGGACAAACAATGAATGGATTCTGAGGACCACAACTATTAACTAATATTGCTCATAAAACTCAGTTTAACTTTCAGAAAATAAAAACGATTTCCAAATGAATAACATGAATATTATGATAGCGGAATTAATTTTAAAGCTAATAAAACAACATTACCATAATCATTTATACATTGCTACAAACGTATATTTTCATTTTTCTTAATAAAACAATTTCTTTTGTGATTTATTCTGAGTTTAGTTGGTGCTATAATTTTACCCTAATTTTTTTATTACGTGTGGATCTATCTCACAGCTTGAAAACGTTTTGAGATCTACTTTCACGTATTCATCCCTTCATCAAGTTGTTTTATTTGCAGCCGCCACTTTTGATACATATTAATAACTATAAAACAACAATAACAATATAGTAAAATGTTATCATTGTTAACAACAATAAAATAGGTTTGTATTTTTCTAAAAGGACCTTCCTATTAAAATTAGACTGTAAGTACAGTACGGGGTTGCTAGTCCCTTTACACTTATAAGATAGTTTTACTGTGCATATCTAGTTTGGTTTGCTGGTAGTGCGGTGACGGGCAGGTCGGGGTTACAATCCTATCCGGGTGTGCTGAGGAGTTTTTTCCCCCTAAATGGCATTGACTTTACACACATTTATATAAAGTCAATGTAATGTAAATGTAAAGTCAATGTAATAACGAGGGTACATTTTCTCCTTCCTTATCCCTATCTCATTAGTGTAATTACATACAGCTATGCCATATTGACAGGGCTGCACTTCCTGGTGTGCAAACGGCCGCACAGGGCCCCACGATTTTGGGGCCCCACTCTTGCTTGGGTAACAGAGGGGAAAAAAACAAGTTGTTTGGGAAATCTTTACTTGCGCGTTCGTATAGTAACTTCCCTGTATAGGTGATCTAGCAAATATTGACAAACAAAAACATACTCATGTGGTTTAATTTATTGAACGAGTGAAGAGAAATCTCCTTTTTACTACATCGATTTGCACTTGTCTGTCTGTCTTACGATAACTTTTGAACGCATTAACAGATTTATCTCAAACTTGGTATAGTTGTTCTTTGTATATTCATACAGATCAAGTTGTTGGGGAATACAATAGAACGAAGGGTTGGGGAAAAAATAAACCCTTAAATATATAAAAACACGGCTTCTATAATTCATTACACCTCATACTGAACCCTCCTTAACTACCGAAATAAAATAGAAGGCTCACATAATTACAAGAAAAAAATCATTTACACAATCAAAGTGAGTAGCTTAAATAATTGTTTCGAATATCTGAGCACAAACACCTGAAACTCAGAGCACGCAACTCAACTGGTTGTGAGAATGATTGCTAGACGGCTGTCCTCAAAAAGATATAAGTTCAAAAGTAAACAAAGGATGAAAAAACACATAAAACTATAAACAAATATCCTAAGGGTAGGCTCACTATTAATAAATTTAAGGAAAAAATTAGTAAATGCTGTTTTTGATATTTATTCATAGAAAATATAATTAAAGATATGTATGTATTTTAACAGATAGAACCATATGATGGTATAGTAAAACACTTAATATGATAGTTGTAGAATGTGCAAATATATAATATTTATTATGAATATGAAAGGTTAATTTCAAGACAATAACAACGTTTAAACCGAGAATTACCTTAGAAACTTTGAAATAGAGAACAAATAACGTAATTTATTTAAACCCTCTCTTTCTACAATGAACTTACTCATCAAGCTACGTTAAATAGCCCCTTGCAAAAAACTATTTAAACATTTATTACTATCTCCACAATACGCATATATGTAAATATCTTCAGTCATTACCGGACTTCAATTAATATTCCCATTTTAATTCAATAAACCTCTTCGATAAGAATTAGTAATATAATGAAAGACAGATAATTCTTCCTATTATTACATAAGAAAGACGAAAATTCCTTAAGGTAATATTCAATAAAAATCACAAAAATTAGACCTCATTAT
>CABFWB010002636.1:0-15324 GCA_902151455.1 Timema bartmani | reverse complement strand
TTAAGTGTCTAGCAATTTTGTAGTATTGCAGTACACAAGACACTATTTGAATCTAAAATTTTATCTTATCGCGTCTTGTGAACTTTTTATGTAAGTTAATTCGAGCGCTTCGTCTTTCCATATACGTTGTTTGCCAGGGACAGCTAAAGATTTCATCAGATCGAAACATGTAAGCTCTTTTTATGTAGGTAATTCAAAGGCCTTTCTTTTATAAAAAGAAATTTTGTATGAAAAATCAGAATTTGAGTTATTTTGAATTTTTATGAAGTATCTAGCAGTTTTCTAGTATTGAAGTAAACGAGACACCATTTAAATCTACAATTTTATCTGATCGGGTCTTGTGAACTTTTTATGTACGTTAATTCGAGCCATTCCTCTTACCATATATGTTGACAACAGATGAGCCTGGTAAAGCTAAAATTTTTATCCTATCGTAACACAAAACTCTCTTTAGGTAGCTAATTCCAAGGCATTTCTTTTATAATAAGAAATTTTGTATGAAAAATCGGTATTTTTCGAGTTATTTTGAATTTTTAGAAGTGTCTAGCAGTATTTTAGTATTGCAGTACAAGAAACACTATTTAAATCTACAATTTTATCTGATAGGGTCTTGTGAACTTTTTGATGTACGTTAATTCGAGCCATTTCTCTTACCATATATGTTGACAACAGAAGAACCTGGTAAAACTAAAATTTTTATTCGATCGTAACACGTAAACTCTCTTTAGGTAGGTAATTCCAAGGCCTTTATTTTATAATAAGAAATTTTGTATGAAAAGTCGATATTTTTCGAGTTATTTTGAATTTTTGTGATGTGTGTAACAATTTTCTACTATTGGGGTGCATGAGACACCTATTAGATCTACAATTTTTCTGATAGGTTCTTGTGAACTTTTTTTTATTATATATATACAGCTTAAATCTTTATCCGATCATAACATGTAAACTATATTTAGGTAGATAATTCCAAAGCCTTACTTTTATAAAGATAAATTTTGTATGAAAATTGATATTTTTTTTAGTTATTTTGAATTTTTGTGAATTGTCTAGCATATTTGTAGTATTGAAGTACACGAGACACCATTTAAATCTACAATTTTTTCTGATCGGGTCTTGTGAAATTTTTTATGTACGTTAATTCGAGCCCTTCCTTTTACCATATACGTATTGCCTGGGACAAGAAAAGTTTTTATCACATCGTAACATGTAAACTCTCTTTAGGTAGGTAATTCCAAGCGCTTTTGTTTATAAAGAGAAATATTTAATGAAAAATTGATATTTTTTGAGTGATTTTGAATTTTTGTGACGAATTTTAAAATTTCAAAGTTAAGTTATTTGTGAACGTAGGCCTATTCTTATTCATAATGAAAAACTACCCAACATCTATTTTGAACTCAATCTTTAATGTCAATTTCGAAAAATTTAATATTTTCTATAATTTGTCATAAGTAATCTAAGTTTCCATTAAATTAATTTAGTTTGGGAAAATAAAGATAAATTAACCATTATCATGTAAATAGTGCTCTAATACAAATTTTGGATAAAATTTGTATATATATTTTCAAAAATATTCAAATTTACCAAAATCAGCCTTCAGTAGTCTAGTACAACTTTTTTTCTTTTAGAAAAAACAAGATATCTAATTATTTATTATGTAAAAAACTTAATTGATACCCATTTTGAACCAAATCACTAAATACATTTTTTAGTTATTCAAATTTAAAGTCATTAGAAAACTACCCTTAGATGAATTTAGCCCCTAAAAATGTGTACACATTTTCACTTTTCATGTAAAACCTCCTCAGATATACAGTTTAAACGATCTTGCTAGAACTATTTTCAAAATATTTCTTACAAATACTCATAAATGAATTTTTACCCCATATACCAGTGTACAGTGTTATTTTTAATGTAAAACACTCCCAAGATGTCCATTTGGAACCAAATTGTTAAATTCATTTTTAAAATATTTCAAGTTTTTGAAAACTCAGTCATGGGTAAACTTCACATTAATTGGTTTTTACAAGTATATAGTGTTATTTTTCATATCTCACAATCACTAGATATACATATTAAACTGAATTGTTAAAGCTGTTTTATAAATATTTCTAGTTTTCAAAAATTACCCATCACCAACTTACACCTAAACGAATTTTTGGTCAAAAACTAATGATACAATATCAATAATAATGTCAAACAAATCCTAAAAATGAATTTGTATCAAAATCTTTAAAGCCATTTTCGAAAAATTTTGAATTAAGAAAAATCACTATCTGGGCTAGGGTCAAACTTTCTTATAAAATATAAATATCATGTTTGAATAAAATCCATCAAACCGTTTTGGATCTGTGGCCAGGGACAGACATACGGACATACACGGGGGCAAACAAAATGGTAAAACTATCTTTTTTTGGTTGAGGTTCACATAGCACGTACAAATTCATCATGATCTCGAAATCAATTGTTTTCACGATTACAATAATTTCTCTTGATATGAGAAAGTAAAAAATCTAGCAAGTTGTAATATTAAACTTATTATTAGGTACTGTAATAATACAAAGCTAGGGCTGCAACAATATGGGGGCTGGACTGGTGTGGGGGGGGTGGGGGGGCATAGGCGTTGATAGCTCGTAATAACTGGAGGGGGCAGAACAACTCATTTTCAGTTTAAATATAAAAATGAAATATTACCATCTGGATAATACGAATATGATAACTGTAATAATGTCCCATTTGCTCAGATTATTGAGGGGAGGGGTTAATGTCCCACCCAGTACCCCTTCATATTCACAAGTTAACTTATCTCTTTTACTTGTCTAAACTAAATATTGAGTCTACTTCTCACCATCTCCTTGATTCAAAAGTATATATCTTTCTTTCACTCTAACTACAACAACACTATAGTGGCTGAACTCCTAACCAAAAGCCGAGATTATGCAGCTCATTGAATGACAACAGTCCACGCTCTGCATGCTGATGTCGTTGCATCTAAGAACTGTCATTCAATAATAATTGAGCTTTATAGTTTTAGATCAATCAGCTGACAGTGCATTGTTGGATCCAGCATTTACTTAATGTTGGTGAGAGGTTGTGTGTAAATTTAAAGTTGCTTAAACATATCAATCTACTAAACTAATAAGACCATATGAAATTAAAGGTTTACCACCTAGTATTTACATTATTTAAAATCCATGCGATGTCTGTATATTCTTCTAGGGCTATTCCTCCCACTTTCCGATATCCTTAAGAGTTGAAATTGGGTATGGATGCTATGAAGCAGTCCAAAGACCTAAACTTAAAAATATCATAATGGCAGATGCAATATGATGGACTCAACCTTCAAAATGAGACTTAGAGAGCTGAAACTTACTCTGGACTCTAAGAAGCATGCCATATTTATGAGATAAATTCTAAACTTGGAAAATCTAAGATGGCAGATCAAAGATGGCGGATGAAGCGTACACATTGAGTCTAAGAGAATTGAAATTTATGATCGATGCTAAGGAGGATGCTATATTTATGACAAAAGTATGAATCTTGAAAAATCCAAGTTGCAGGATTGAATATGGCGGACGCAACGTACACATTGAGTTTTAGAGAACTTAAATTGGATATCAACGCTATGGAGCATGTCATATTTATTAGAAAAACCCTAAACTTAAAACATACAAGATGGCAGATTAAATATGGCAAGGTACAAATGGAGTCCTAGAAAGCTTACATTTGGTATCAACGCTACGGAGAATGCAAATTTTGTGAGAAAAAACAGAAACTTTAAGAATCCAATATGGTGGATCCAATATGCTGGACGCAAATCAAAAATTAAGTCTTAGAGAGAAAAAATGAACGCTCTGGAACATGCCATCTTTATGAGAAAAATCCAAAACTTGAAGATCCAAGATGGCGGATGCAACTTATAACTCGAGTTTTTTTACATACATTCTGATAAACTGGCAGAGCTATGGATACAAATCACGCTACCTACTGCTATAAAAAATCTAAATAACGATTAAAGCAACAGGGAACTAACTTAAAGTTAAATCGGAAATTGCGCCTTTCAGAGATAGGCCTAACCCCTGGATAAATTTCTACGTGGCCAATTTTCAGCTAAAGCTATTTTAAAATTTAAAAAAATACAATATAGCACAACTATCTTTTGGAGGGAGGTGATCCACTTACGCATCTTCGTCAGTGCGTGGGGCAGTAACAAAAACGCAGCATCAGGCGGTGATTCACTCACCACTCCTCTAATTTAAAATTTTATGTTTTGTTTCTAAGCAGGAACTGTGTCATGCATTACCATTGTTTACTTATTTATTAATTTGACTACCAAAAGGTTTGTCACCATACTATGTGGGTGGAGCATACTGACAATCTAGTTCTACAGTAAACTTTCTGAACAATTTCCATTTTATAACTCTCGGGTGCTGTTAAAATTTATTTTTAAAACCACCTACATTATATTTTCCATATTTAAGAAATTTTCACTAAGAGGTTGAGAGTGAATTATGCACCAAGACTAAACCAATTTAACCTGAACAGGATCTCTGGACCCCCTCTCAGTCAAGGCCTCCCCCCCACAATTTCAAAGAGCTTCAGGAGCCTCTGATCTTGTCCCTTTTCCATTGAGTAAAAATATTACCATACTTCTTACGTGGGCCTAGTCCAGAGATGGCAAGGTTGGTCGTAGCAGAATAGACACAGGAAACCGCACTACCCATTATGGCCCATACAATCTTTGTCTCAATACAAATAAGACCATTGCTTAGTCTACATGTTTGTTCTGTTATTAACTTTACAGACACGACAGCACTTATTAATACCTAAATGGGTCCTTCAGTATCATTGATGTGTATCTTCTTTGCTTTAAGTTCCTTCAATCATGAACCCTTTTGAAAAGAACGGTACCCTGTAATGACTTTTTGCCCTAAGAATTCAAAATTGCATTAATAAAATTTCCCCAAATTTTCAAAAAATATCCTATACAATGAATCTGGTTTTTATTCGGTAACCACACCACTGAACAGAGAATGTCGGTGTGTTTCAGGTTGATGAATAGAGTGACCAAACTCCTGTGCTATACATTCAAGAATATAAGACCTCTGACTGCCAGTATCAAACTTCTGTGCTGTACATTCAAGAATATAAGACTTCTGACTGCCAGTATCAAACTTCTGTGCTGTACATTCAAGAATATAAGACCTCTGACTGCCAGTATCAAACTTCTGTGCTATACATTCAAGAATATAAGACCTCTGACTGCCAGTATCAAACTCCTGTGCTATACATTCAAGAATATTAGACTTCTGACTGCCAGTATCAAACTCCTGTGCTATACATTCAAGAATATTAGACTTCTGACTGCCAGTATCAAACTTCTGTTTCTATACATTCAAGAATATAAGACCTCTGACTGCCAGTATCAAACTTCTGTGCTGTACATTCAAGAATATAAGACTTCTGACTGCCAGTATCAAACTTCTGTGCTGTACATTCAAGAATATAAGACCTCTGACTGCCAGTATCAAACTTCTGTGCTATACATTCAAGAATATAAGACCTCTGACTGCCAGTATCAAACTCCTGTGCTATACATTCAAGAATATTAGACTTCTGACTGCCAGTATCAAACTCCTGTGCTATACATTCAAGAATATTAGACTTCTGACTGCCAGTATCAAACTTCTGTTCTATACATTCAAGAATATAAGACCTCTGACTGCCAGTATCAAACTTCTGTGCTATACATTCAAGAATATAAAACCTCTGACTGCCAGTATCAAACTTCTGTGCTATACATTCAAGAATATAAGACCTCTGACTGCCAGTATCAAAAGGTGCCCTAGCTTCTACAACAAAGGTGTCGCTAACAATCCTAATCTTCAATGTTTCTAAAATAGCACTGGGTGGAAATCAAAGAATGTACGGTAACTGAAGTTCCATATTTGAAGCATCCCTTGAGGGAGCTGAACCTTAAAATTTTAGATTGTGGTGTCTTTTACTTTAGAAATCACATTCCAATTAAGTTCTGCACATTTTTTTTAAACATGAACTTTCTTCAAACAAAGAAACATGCTTTCTCGTCCTTAAAAAGGGAGATTTTATCCTTTAAAGTCATGTTCTTTGATAAGAAGCAGTCAGCACTAACATGATACTTACAACAAGATATACACTCTACAAGAGCAGCTACAGAAGGTAATTTTATCTTCGTTGTAACATTAATCTTTCTTCTTACTTTTTGACTTAACAGGATCAGTAAGGACGGTAGCTTTATATGGAGTTTTAACAACAAATTTTATCGCCTCATCATCCTCTACTTCACTTTTCAGAGACTTCATACAATTTTTATGACGTTCTCCAGGATCGTTTTACTTTCCCCTGCCACTCCTCTGCCAAGCACGTAATATATCCGCGGTCAAACACGGTTCTAGCATGGAGAATAACGTTGTATATTTGTCTGAAGTTACTCCTATACTATTTAACGCACTAAGGTAGGTTTCGATTTTATCATATAAGAAAGATACATCAAGAACACTACTAGCATTCATTAGTGACAATAATTATCTCAGTCAATACTCTGAACATGGTTCTAGAATCTCCCATTCGCGCTGCATGTCCTGCCTACCGTCCATCTATGAAGGAAAATGAAGAATTATGAATTTAGAAATAAAATTGCATACATTATTAATGCAATGTGCTAACAGAAAATGAAAACTCATTATCTCTTAACTGAAAACATTGCCATAGCTGTTAAGATGGTTTTCTCGTGTCACTCTTCATTTGTTTTGTATCAAAGCTTATACATTCATTTTAATTAGTAGGATTCTAAAATAGACTCGGGTATTATTCCTTAACTGCTCATGCCTATTCATTGTCTCTATACCGAGCGCGACCAAAATGTATATTTAATGGTGACGTCATTTTAACACATTTTACCGAGCAATATAATTATTACTTACATACTGCTATGGTACCTTTACCAAACGTGACTAAGATTGATCTTTGGTGATGACGTCATATTAACCTACTGAAAATGCACATACGTTTACTACGCGTTTATGCGTAGTCACTTTGTTGTCATTAAAGGCAAAAGTGCACATGGGATGTTAAAATATTTTAAATGACTTCAAGAGTTCAAACAAAATCCTTGCATCTCCTTTCGGAGGGACATCACAACGAACTCTTGCGAGTAAAACACTCCCCCCCCCCCTCCCAAATAAATTTCTACGCATGGATCTGAATATGATAATTTATTATATGCTTGCGGCTTGTATGAAATTGTGAAACTTTTGCGCTAGTTGCCAATATAGGCCTGTATTATCAAATACAAACATATCTCATGTTGAATTGAAACAGCCATCACATTCTCTTCACAAGTCCTCTCACGGCGACCAACTGATAATTATTTCCTACTTACGTTGTCGTTGTCATTGATAACCCATCATTCCACCCGGCGCGCCGCGAGCTAACAAAAGAGCGACGAAATAGGAGGCTTCCAAGTTTCTTCATAAGCCCACTTCACGTTCTATGGCACTGATGTCACTTGCGCCAAATAAAACATGTGTTACACACCATAACCTATACCCACTTCTTTCTTTTCAACTTTTCAAACTCGAAATGACATTCTTCTATGTTAAGAAAGATGGAGGGAGGAAGGACTAAGGAAGGAGAAGGGGGATACTTCATACTTTTTTAGTCGTTTACCAAGTTTCCTAAAACATGCCATGAATTCAAGTGACAGCCCCGATCTCGACCTTAAATGGGCCAGAAGTGGCCCGATGTTCTGAAGCCAGATTCGTTCTAAGGGCGTTCCAAGCTTCATTTAATAACATTTTACTATTCATATTTATTAAATGATTAATTTTAGGTCTACACTCTTAAAAACAATAAAAAATATTACTTTAAGAAAATTAACATCAAGGCTATTAATGGCTTAACTTAAGGGCCTACCCGCTTCGCTGTTCAAATGGTCTAAGGTGTCAGTCTCGTATTAAACTGGGCTACCTACGACGGTGAAGTAGATTGGAGTTCGAATCCTAGTAGGGTGTATTGAGAGTGGTTTTCCCTAAATGACACTCTCCTTCCACGCAAATTCGTTCACACTTCAACTAAATTCACCTACCTCGTTCCTAACACATATACTAGGCCTACATATGCGTATAACCCAAACGGGAAGTAAGACGTGGCGTCAAAAATTAATAATAAATAAATGGCTAAGGTCCAGGATGGTTGTATTAGAGGAAGTGCACCCGCATTAGCATGAAGAGAGAAGGAGAAAGCCATAGAAAATCATTTGTTCAAAAATACTCTTAGTGTGCTCAGCTGGGATTTTAGTCTGACCTCTTCGTTTTGGGAGATTCAGTCTATTGCGAACTTTATGCCGGGATCACGATAAACTTAAACTTAACTTAACGTAACTTAACGTAAAGAACCTCCTTGTGTGTTTAAATGGAAGCGATCACGATGCACTTAACTTAACGTTGACTTGCAGTTAACTTAACGTAAGAGATGTCCTGGGAGGTCTTTTACTTTACTTTACGTTACTTGAAGGATATCACGTGATCTAGCCAGCCAATCATTTTGCGAGTGACGTCATCAGGGATATTTAGTATCTCATTTGTTGGTATTATGACTAATGTTTACTCTTTAGCATAAGTTCTAGTGATCAGACATTGAAACAAAATAATAAAACTAAAATAGGAAAGTTAAACTTATCAAAAAAGTTTTGTAATAGATATTTATTATATCTATTGAAAACTGTAAATATTCACAGATAATCACTGTAAAACTAGTACAAATCACAGATCATACTCGAGAATAAAGATGTTTGACTCAAGTTGTTACGTTAAGTTACGTGAATCGTGATCACACATACGTTAAGTTAACTTTAAGTTAACGTTACGTTAAGTTACGTTAAGTTAACGCTAAGTTGATCGTGATCCCGGCATTGTGCCTTCGATCAATGGTTCTCAAACTTTTTTTTTAGATTGTACCCCTTGGCCATGATTAAAAGTGTAATGTACCCCCCAAGATAAAAAATTTCCAATTGACAGGCTTTAGAAAATATGACCACATGGTAAATTATTGAGCTATTTAATCTTTTAGGAAAAAAATATCCGTTATCAAAATATTTCAAATGGGACAAAGCTATTTAGAAAGAGTCCTACTGCTCTAGACTTAATATTATCTCTTATTGAGAATCGTTATGATCAGTTAAATAAACATAATTTTACTGTAAAAAGTCTGTAGAAAAGTTTTACACATTTTCTTCACAAATTCGTTCAAAAATAGAGGAAAAAAGTAAACCTAAACACGATATTTTCAAATCAAGATTTTTAATTGTAATTATGGAGCTGAAATATTATAAATCCCAAAGCTTTTTGGTGAGAGAAGTGTGACTGCATGGTTGGCACACTTTTTTTTTTTATGTCTGGTTGTTCAGTCGAAACTTTCAAGCGAATGTCCGGCTCCAAATTTAGCCTATTGCGGTACTTATTTTTAGGTACAGCATTGATGAAAAACCACTCTCACAGATATATGTTTTTGAAAAAGGCGTCATAAACATGTATTGTTAAAGGTGTCAAGTAGATAGTTGAAAAATTTCAGAAATAGGTCAATAGCCGAGAGCAAATACGGAGAAAAAAGGGTTGGAAATATATAGATAACGGTAACTGCCAAGAATGAGGGTTTTTCCATAAGTCGCTTGTTATTTTGTCAACTTTCCCTCGAGAGCTGCTCGCGCACCCCCTGAAAGGTGCCCCCCTACCTCCGTTTGAGAGCCGCTGCCCCCGATGAAGTGACCACCGGAACGGGTAACACCAATAGTTCGTCTTCCTACTTATAAGTGTCTAGTATTCAATTTCTAGTTAGCAAAAGTGGTCACACGGACTAAGGAGCCAGTCTCTCAATAGACTAGATTATCGGAGTATGTGAGGTCAAGGATCGAATATCGCCGGCTGTACTGAGGATACTTTTCCAGCATTTGATTTATAATTTTAGCTCTATATGTCACTGTGGGGGCATTTCTTTTAAACTGCTTTTCTCACACCTACCCCTTTAATTAAATAATTAATTTACCTTGACATTAAACGTAGCAATTAAAAACCATCATAAGGACAAAACGTTAAACATTTTAAAATAGGGTTTTAGCGGTTTCACTAGTTGGTAAGTTAACGCTATGTTGTTTGGTTGTTGTGTTTGTACTCAAATTAATGAACACCCCACTAATATGTGTAGATAAACTGAGTCAAGAGGAGGAGATGAGGGGAGAGAGGTGGGTTAAAGGAGCGGATCGGGGGTGGGATGAAGGGCACTCTTTTTAATAAAGTTTCGCGGGTTCAAGCGGGCTTGGTTTAGTTCTTAATCATTATCGCGTCATTACACGAACCTCCTCTCTACAATTTGTTTGTAGATACTCGCAGAGTTCAAGGAATATAGTTTGTTAGATGACTATTTATTTAAAAAGTGCACGCTGAATACCAACCAAAATCATGTTAGTAAAACATTGCAATATTATGAAGCACAATATTTTTAGAAACACGATCAACACACATAATAAATAGCAAAGGAACACCCGCACCAGTGGACATGTGATCAAAGGCGTCATTTTCGTCTGGTATGGTTTGCCGACGACTGGGAGGTCAGGGTTCGAATCGCAGCCAGGTGTACTAAGGTTTTCCCCCCCTATATTGCTTCCCAATTTCTCTCCACGCAATTAAATGCGGATTTCCTGGGCGGGTATTAAGAGGCCGCACATTAAGACAACCAAACCTACATCTTAGAGATATTTTTTATGTTGTTTGCCATAATCAAAGGGATGACATAAGGATGTGATCGCCACGCAATGCATGGTGGGTAATGTTTCTTCAGGTCTCCCTGCACCATCGGCTTGCCTCCCCTCGAATGCTTTTTTTTTAAAAACATCTAAAGCAAAAAAAAACAAAAAAAACACCCTTCGCTTCCGCTGAGACCGATTCATTTTTCATTTAAGTTTAATCCCCATGGCGATAATTCTGTCATCGGAATACGGTAACGAATGAGTTTCTGAATGCGCCCCAAGCGGAGGAAAGTGACAGGGGATGGAGAGAAGGAGAGAGAAACTTTATGGAGCGTACGCCTTTTCTAATATTATGGTGCAGTCTTCTTACTACACTTTATCCTGACTTCTAGCTAGAGTAGTTCGTTTTAATATTAGTGTCGTTTCTAATAAATACACAGCTTCACTTTCTTTTCATGTTTATTTTAATATATTATAGGGAAGGAAATAAATGGTACGAGTCTATCGTACATACGTTCTCGTAGCCTATTCAAATTGAGAATCAAATATTCAAAAGTCGGCTATCAGTAAATTTACCTTTAAATTGTATTTTCTTTGAAAAAAAACAAAAAAAAACAACCCCAACCAATATACACAGTGTTTCTTATTATGTTGGACTGAGACTCTTCACAGATATCTATTTTGAACAAATCCTATAGGGCAATTTTTGAAATTTTTTATAATTTTCCTATAACAGTCATCATGATTTCACCTCATGACTACATAGGGCCTAACATTCAAATATAAAGTTTGAATAAAATATGTTAAGTCATTTATATTGTGGTTCCAGGTAAGCACAGATTGGTAAAATACACTTTTTTTTTTAATTTAAGGGGTTTAAAAATCGTCATGATCCAACTTAGAGGTAGAAAATGTTTACACTTACAATATTCTTTCTTTATGATAATAGGAAAAGCTTATGGGTCAATGAAAATACAAAGAAACCTGTTGAATGCTGAATCCATGGCTCGATTACAAATGAAGAAATTTACAGAATTAATGAAAATGTTATATTGATTTGTTCTGCTGCGCGCATAGCAAGATAATTTGTAATACAAAACAGGTTTTTGGAAGGCCAAAAAACTGTATTGTATTTCTACTTACATGAAGGCTGTGAGTTACTGAATATTAGGTATAATGTTTCAAATATCATGGGGGCTATGAGTCCTTGAATATTAGGTAGAGTGTTTCATATACCATGAGGTCTATGAATCCCTGAATATTAGGTAGAGTGTTTCATATACCATGAGGATTATGAATTTCTGAATATTAGGTCTAGTGTTTCTTATATCAGGTAGCTGTGAGGCTCACAATGTTAGCTATAGGGTTTAATATGCAATGACATGACTAAGCTAATGGCTTTTATATACATTACAAGTTTTTTTAGTTCTGTCTATAACAGGCTTATTTCAATATTACCCATCCTAAGAAAACCAAACCTTCAATTTATATTTGAATGAGGGTTAGGTGTCACTTTCACAATAGACTAGACTGCTGATGACGGGGAGATCAGGTTTCGAATCCCGCATGGGTGTACTGATTTAGGTTTTTCCTAAATGGTTTTCCACTCTCCCTCTACACAAATGAGTGTAGGTTATGCCACTTTTACCTGTACTCTTCAGTGTTAGTTGTCATTTAATTAGAGTAGTGACTAGTTNTATATATATATATATATATATATATATATATATATACAGGCTATGTAAATGAAAGCTCTAATAAAATATTTATGTTTAACATCACCTTATCTTCAGTGACCAAAGAAACATTATGAGGAACACAGGTCACTGTGTTACAATCTTCAATTTTTCTTTGGATTTGAGATTGGAATTTATAGTCTAGGTTCTCCTTGCTTATGAAATGTTAATAACATGTAGAGGAAATAAAATTATTAAATAAACCACGTTTTTATTTTTTATAATTTTCTTTATCAGTTTTAAAGTTTGAAAAAATTGCAAATTTTTTGAGTGGTTCCTCTTAATTTTCAATAAATTTCATATTTCTATTTCATTGAAAAGTACTGAAATTCTCTGGACAAATATACCTATATATAGGCCTAAATAACACCATCAAACATTCATTTATTCATTTAAACCACTTTATAACTTATTCTTAGGCGTTCATTTCAATTAATTAATTTCATTTATATAGATTTTGTCCACAATGTCATAATTAAGTCCCTGATTAATACAGATAATATTTCAGCCACCACACTATCATTAAGTTTCTGATTAATACAGCTAGTATTTCAGCCACCATTCCGTCATTAAGTCTATTGTGTGTTATATCTAATGTTTCGTCCACCATGTCATCATAATGTTCCTGACTGTTATATCTAATGTTTCGTCCACCATGTCATCATAATGTTCCTGACTGTTATATCTATTGTTTCATCAGCAATGTCCCTTTCTAGTGCCAAGCTAAGTGTATCAAGCTTTCATTTTTAATTTATTAAATTAATTTGCTTATCTCGATGCAGTGGAACCAAAGCTTTGCTCTATAAAAAGTGTTTAAGTGTATCAGGATTAAATAAAAATCCAACGTTCATACTAAATACTAAACTGTGGCAGCAGTTTTAATAATCACAGTCAAGTGTAGCTAATTTGTTTGAAACCTAACGGGGAAGTAAAATAATGTTGAAGAGAAGATTAGTAAGGGATGAAGGGGAAAATATAATCTTTAACGAAAGAAGAGTACTTATAAATACTGAAAGTCTTGTCTAAGCTCCTAGTTATGACTATATACCTCATTGTAACGATGATATACATTGGCAAAAGCGCTAGTCCTTTTAAAATGGTCTTTCCAATAATCAGAAAAGAACATTTGTTAAAATAAGGGATCTAGTTAAAAAAAATACCCCCGTTTTTATAAAAGTTTTCTTTTATTTTACGTTTCTTTCACGATGTTTTTAAATTGAAAATCGCAAACGTTAAAAGAATCGTACCCTATAAAAGAAATTAGTAAAATTTATGTGTTTGATCGGTAATGAGAGACTCGGAAAAATAAGTTCTCAGTTGGGGAATTGGATTTTGTGTAAAAAAGAAATGGAGGGTGTTGAATAAGAGGGGAGTGTCTGTAAGAAAGCCTGTGAGTTTCATTTGTTATTTTATATTAAAGGTAAAAGTCAAAAGTTCCTAGGGGAGGGAGTGTGTTTATGACTATTCAAGAATTTATAGAACTGTCGAATTATTCCAGTCTTTTTCTCTCTTTTTTTTCTTGTAACATAAGTTAAAGTGTAATTATTCAAGTTAAAGGTGTAGAGAACTTTGTGATCATGTGTCATTGATAAAATAGTTGACGTTAATTCAATCATTCGTTTCATTTATTACAATTTAATTGTAGCTCGTAAAGGCGAACGCCTTTCAGTAAACATTTTGTAGTACATTTGTTTAAAGAAACAAAACAGCACTGAGGGAGAAGTAGAGTTTAATAAAGTTGATTAAAAAATAAATAAAATTATAGCTTGTTTTAACCAAGTTGTACTTAAGTGTATAGCTTTTTTTGTAATTTAAATCATTGTGTTATACAAAGTAGTTTCCATGAAATGCTTAACCAAGACCTAGAATTATTTATTTTTGTGTGTTCCAATTCTCACTAACCATATATTTACACTAATGTGGTAGGACAAATTTAGAAGAAGTAAACTCAAAATTGCTTAGAGGAAGATAGACGAACTATTTTTGAAAAAAAAATCATCTTGGAACACTCAGCTGGGATTCTAAACACTTTCTCTCCATCTCCAGCAAACCAGACAAGAGGAGAATGACGTCTTTGTCCACATGCCCACTAGTATGGGTGATTAGAATGCTATGAACAGGGAGTCAAACCGAAATATTTATTGTTCTTGGCTTATGTTCCGGTTCTCCAAACTGACATCTCTAGTTTCTGGTTAGAGCAAACTAAATTTTCCTACTATTTTCAGTTCTTAGTTCCTGTTATTTTAATTTTATATTAAATAGTTATAGTACTATTATGAAACTAGTTAATAGAAAAATATTAAAAAGTAACTTACAACAAAATATAAGTTATACATAAATAAAGTACGAACGGAATAATATTTTAGAAGATAGATAATTGCTAAACTTAGACTATAGTTTAGGGTGTCATTTGAACAAGAGTTCATTTTATATATTTTTGTTTGTCACTACAAAATATTTTAGTAAGTTATAATCTTTTAAAAATACTTTTGTTTTCATTTCCAAATTAATATCTTAAAACCTTTTTTATATGTGTATTCAAAATGGAAATAAAGGAACAAAATGAATAATCTAATCTTGATTTGATAAAAAAAATAGCAAAAAAGAGTTATAAAAACTTAGAAACGTTAATAACCGTACCGTACCTTTAGGAACTTAAACATATATACTGTATATCGAATCCAATTCCTACTAGTAGTTATATGAACAGTATACCACGCCCCTTCCATATTCTAGAATTGTTACTACAATCTTATAGTTGTTCTATAAAGAGTAGAGATCACTCCAAGGCCGTAGCCAACCAATAATTTC
>CABFWB010002635.1:68427-101021 GCA_902151455.1 Timema bartmani | reverse complement strand
ATAGTGATAAGGTAAAACATCTGTGCCATATAAAACACCCTTTTGTATAGTGATAAGGTAAAACATCTGTGCCATATAAACCCGAATAATATTTAATTTTGTATACAAATTTTGGTTATTACCGAAATACACAATTGGCTGTAACTCTGTGTGAGTAGGTTTGCGGACCTAGGCTTACAAATAATTTACTAATTTGAATTACTACTCAGGGGCTACTTTAGTGCCTGGCGAACTGGGCGGTTACCAAGGGGGGCGCCTAAATAGAGTACCAATATATCTTTACCACTCTTAAAAAGTTATTTTGCATCCGCCATACTGGAAAAATAGCGCATAAAACATTTATTTTTGCAATTATCTTGTAAACCACTCATTATATCAAAGTATATGCTCAATAAAAAGTAAAGGGGATAATATTGGCTACAAATATTATTCTAGTAATTTTCTTTGTAATTCTAACAGTTTTCCTACAATCTCGCATTGAAACGTTTAGAGTATGGCAATAACTTTTTTTTAGCACCACGTCTTACTACCCGTTTGGGTTATACGCTTAAGTACTAATTGCATTAATGGATTAGGAATTGGGAAGGTTGAATTTAGAGGAAGTGAGCCCGAATTTGCGTGGAAGGAGAGTGGAAAATATTTAGGAAAAACCACCCCCAGCTCACCCGACCTAGATTCGAACCTCGATCTTCCCGTCCTCTGTGGTCTAGCTCAACACGACTGGCGCGTTAGCCAACCACGCCACCGAGGTGGGTCAAAGATGGCTATAAATTATTGTGAAGTTTCCTTTCAGATATAAATATATATATTTATATACATATATATAAAAATACATTTATATTTATATATATACATGTATATATTTAATATAAATATATATAGATTTATATATTTACATTATAAATAAATACATTTATCTATGTATTAATTGTATTTATATTTATTATAATAATTATAATCTATTATATATTATATTATAAATCAATATAACTAACACGGCAAACCACTGGAGTTCTTTAACAAGAGTTTTAATCTATTAAATCATAATTGATAGTAAGGTATATCTTCTTCTTTATTAATTTTATTCCCTTTTCCTTATTTTATAGACTTTTTTCTTCTATGACGACATGTTTCGATTAATTTGTCACCGTCTTTAAGTCTTATTTGTATTTAAAATTTTACTTCATACTATTGGAAAATTTGTGAAACTCTACGATTTTATATGGAATAATTTTTAGTTAGATGATCACCGAAACATGTCATCGTCATAGAAGAAAAACTAAAACGTTAATAAAATAAGGAGAAGGGAATAAAATAATAAACAAGAAGATTTAACTTTACTATCAATTATTACTACTCCTTACCAAATAAACACGAACATTATTAGAAATATTAAACTATACTTATACATTTTATATAATCGTCCGTGTTTTGTCTAGCACCAGTGTGTTGTAAAAATACTTATTTGCTTTTTTTTTAGAAGAAACAAATGCCCATTGATCCATGTCAAATGTTGCTGACCTTTAGAACCCAAGTAAATGAAAATAAATTCAAACAAATAACTTGGAATTCTTATGTCACGGACTAAACGTAAATAAAAAAAAGAAGATGAAAATACCACAAATTGTTTTATTTCTGTGTGGGTCGGTTGGTAGGCGTGGGGAGAAGAGTGGGAGTGTGGGCTGGAAAGGGACAGGCAGATGACTCAAATTTGACATTAAATGTGTTTAATAGGCTATCAAAATCAATTAATCTATGACAACCCACATTTACTTCATCAAGATTTAGATTAATTATAAGAATAACAGAACCAATCTATTTAAATCAATTAATCTATGACAATCCACATTTACTTCATCAAGATTTAGATTAATTATAAGAATAACAGAACCAATCTATTTAAGCCTTTATTTTCTTTCTTTTTTCCTAAGCACAGCGTCTTAACACCCATCCGGATTATATGTACATGCACTAATAACGTTATTTTTTTAGCAATGAGAAAGGTTGAATTTTGAAGTAAGTGTACACGCATTTGCATGGGGGGAGATAGGAAAACCATTTAGCAGAAACTAATCTCATTACACCCGAGTGAGATTAGAACCCCGACATCCTCGTCATGGATAGTCCAGTCTATTGCGAGAGACGCCTTAGCTTAGACCAGGCGTGTCCAACCCGTGGCCGTGGGCCACTTGCGGCCCCCGAGTACGTTCTGTGCGACCCAACATGTAAAAATTGAAACCCTTCGAATTTCAGAAATAAATAACAAATTAGACTCTCGTAGATGACGTAAATCTCCGCTAGTTTCAGCGAGGTTTCCAGAATCGTAAGTACACTAGAGCCTTGATTATCCGGCTCATCGTATTATCCGGCCCGGTTCTCTGTGTTAACAAGTGCTTTTTAAAACAAACAAACCGGTAAATATCCACTTATAAAACATTTACTGAGTTTATAACGTAATCCATTTGACGTTCTATTTTCATTGGTTCTTGCTTTGTAACCGATGCCCCATTTAAAAAATAAAATGCTCTGTAGTAAAGATTTAAAAAAATTATTTCTCGTTTAATATTTTCTAGCTCCCTAAAGTTACTGTATTTCTATTTTAACAGGCTTGACTCAAGATAATGTATGTTTCTTAACGACAGTGGATTTTGCACCTGTAGACTCTGGGATCCCGTTTATCTTCGGACAGAGGATGTTCCTAGTTAAACTAGTGTTCTCAATTAGTACTATTAATTAGTACTATTAATTAGTTCAAACCTTGGACGTGGACGGGACCGTGGACTGTACATTGCCTTTTTGTATAAAGTTTTATAATTCATTTAATATAAATAGAATGAATTGACTTCACTTCCAACTGAAATATACTTTAATACTTTTATATACATACAAGCAAATCCTAACACTACATGCGCATATCGATTGAATGTTATGTTATTTTTATTTGTTTCAGCACCGCGTCTTACTACCCGTTCGGGCTATACGTTTATATATTAATTACACTAATTGTTTTAGGGATTAGAAAGGCTATGTTTAGAGGAAGTGTACCCACATTTGAGTAAGGGAGAGTGGACATTTTTTTTTAGTGAAAATCTCTCTTAGTACACCCGACCGAGATTATAACTTTGATCATCCCGTCTTCGGCAGTTCTAGTCAACTGCGAGAGTAGCGCTTTAGACCATGCGGCCACTGAAGCTGGTAATGTTATGGTAGCAGACAATCCAGATGGGTAGTAAGACGAGGTGCTAAAAAAATAATTTGAAGGCCAATGAAGTAGAGGTGAGAAAGGCAGAATCTTCAATGAAATGTACATTCATTTGCTTGGAAGGAGAGTTGTAAAACCTGTGGGAATAACCACCCTGAGTACAGCTGACTAATATTCCAACCCTCACATCCACGTTACCGGCAGCTAAGTCCAACACAAGCGACACGCCTGAAACCATGCGACCACCGATGCTGCCGGTACCACTACCCACTCAGCTAAGGAGACAATCTCATGTTCCGGTGGTCTTGAAGGGGTGGTGGATGTCGTAGAAGAGGGTTGAAATGTGTGTCAAGGATCATCAATGAATGTGAGGGTGTTGTAGTTTCATGACAGACCGGAGGGACGTTGATTGATCGATTGAGCCAGAGGAGCCGCAACAATTCTTCAACCTTTCTCTTTGCTCCCAGTTGTGCATGCTAGTCTCGGCGCTGAATATCAACTAGAGTAGGATTATGGTAGAAAGGGAGTTTTAGATAATATAAACATGTAATATTCTGGTATAGGATACAACTATATATATAGATATGTCCGGACCTGCTTCGGTGGCCGTATGGTCTAAGGCGTCACTCCCGTGGTAGGAATAGACTGCCGATGACAGGGAGATCGAGGTTCGAATCTTAATCTGGTGTATTGAGGGTGTTTTTTTCATAAATGGTTTTCCACTCTCTTACTCAATGCATATGTGGGTACACTTCATCTAAATTAAACCCTCCTCCCTAACTCATTAGCGTAATTAGTACGCATGCGTATAACCTGAACAAGTAGTAAAACACGATGCTAAAAAAAATCCTAAAAACGCAATAAATATCCTAGCTTATGGGGCAAGGATGATTAAGGTTTTTTTTTTCCATTTATTTTAGGTATTTAACTGACAAATTACATGAGCACACGACTTATAAACTGACTTAAATCTAGAACAGACACAACATCCAGCCCCCGGACAGTTAATTCATCACTCTGAAACTCTAAACCCATATTTCACCAATGATACATTTGTCGGATATGTCTAGAATCGAGCCCGAGACTCTTAACTCAGCAGACAGACACGCTACCGAATGAGCTAAGGCGTTGGACAATGAGTAAGCTAGGATGAAGGAAATGTACCCGCATTTGCTTGGAGTGAGAGTGAAGAAATCACCTTATGAAAACATCAATCAGTACACGGGGCTGGCTTTGAAACCCTTACCCTCCCGTCACCATGAGCCCGACGTTGAGACCGCGAGTCCAGCAATGCTGCCTATATACATAAGAATAAAAGCTCTAATGAATCTACTGTACAGTCCGATTTTGATATGAATAAGCTTTTATGATATTTATAAAAAAATACTACTATAACCATGCTCGTACGTCAAGTCATGATATCTGCAACCTTCACGTTTGATATTTATTATCAATACGATATAGCCTCCGTGGTACAGCGGTCAGAGCTCCTGGCTACAGATACAGAAGTCCCGGCCTCGATCCCCGGTGCAGCAGTGGGTCTGGGACGGGGCCCACTCAGCCTCGTGAGGTCATTTGACGAGTTACTTGAATAAATAAGTAGCATCTCTGGTCTAGAAAACTGGAGATTAACAGTGGGTAAGCTTTATTGTGCTGATCACATGACAAGATCTATCAGCCAAATATTGGAGCTATCTTCGCCAACATGCGGCGGCCTCTTGGTCGGTATAGATCGCTTTCGGGTTGACACCGTGGAGTTATATCAATTACCAATTATACACACAAAAAAAGTGTTACCAATTTAAAACATAAAAATGTTTGTATTTTCTATAAGTGCCTTTCTAGCAAAATCTTACTATATTCTAGTTACTTTCTCGCAACGCACTGGAGAGAAAAAGTACAGTGATCTTAAAAAAAAATAAAAAAATTGAGCTCTAGATTTTGATGGATGTATGTCCCATGATACCCTGAACCCTAAAAAAGTGTTTTTAGAGATGCTGTATGTCTTTCGGTCTGCTACTGCGGCTAGAACTGAAACTATTTTACCGATCAGGTTAA
The DNA here is from genome assembly GCA_902151455.1 of Timema bartmani. Taxonomy (NCBI): domain Eukaryota; kingdom Metazoa; phylum Arthropoda; class Insecta; order Phasmatodea; family Timematidae; genus Timema; species Timema bartmani. The sequence continues at coordinate 95,761 of CABFWB010002635.1, read as the reverse complement.
AACTTGGTTTTTCGTAAGGTTTCCTAATCAAGGTATCTTGAATTATTTGTCAACCCTAAAATTAAGGATAGTTTTCTTAGGGGGAAAAAGAAGAGTTATGAATCAATTTTCTCAAATTTGACTCTTACATACATACATACATACATACATACATACATACATACATACATACATACATACATACATACATACATACATACATACATACATACATACATACATACATACATACATACATACATACATACATACATACATACATACATACATACATACACATATATGCGTACACACACACACATAAATACATTTATAAATACACTATTAGATATTCACCATTGTTGATTATACCATGCCCCACGTTATAGGTTTATAATTGTTAAGTTAACTTACGGGAAAGTTTTTTTTACTAAATCATATAATTAAAGTCAGCTATGCTACTATCAATAGTCCCTTTATTTTAAACATAATATTACTACATGTTTCGGATTATCTGAAATCAAACTCTCGTTTTATATAACTCAGGAGAAATCCGACGCAATTGCTCGTATTACCACTGCCAAGTCTTTTAGAGTCTGAGGGCGGGGCATATTTCGTTATGACGTATCTTTAAAGAATATTCTCTTATTCTAAAGATTCCTGAAGCTTCGGTATCAACCCCTTCTACTGTCCAGGCTTCCTTGCCTCCAAAGAAAACTCCAGCCTGTCCAGCTTAAGAGAAATACGCTAGATTGTTGAAAATTGCAATACCTTGAAATCTTACAGCCCAGAAAGAAGAGTATTTTTAAAACTATTTACTCATTTAAATTCATATGAATTTTTCATGAGGGATGGATACATTTTTTTTAATACAGTCTCATTATTAAATGTGTTAATATGACTAAAATTCTTCTTAAAAAATTTATTATTTTTCATTTTATCGGGCTACAAAATCATTTCGTATAATTTTACACAGTAAAAACTTTTACATACCGCCTATGCCACTCACATAAAATTTAATTTCAGCTCGGGCACAAAAAGAGAGATACTAGATACAGAATAAAATTACAAAAATTAATATGTGAATAAAAATACACAGTTTAAACATTATTACCAACGGAAGCTAATACAAATTCTGAGCTTGTTTCGAAGAACACAATTATATTTATATTAAATTCCTAACAGGTTATCTTGGAACAACATGAATACGGCACTGTTGAATTGTGTTTGCTTAGCCTTAGTAATTACGTCACGTAATATCAGTGGCATGCGCACTCCAGGTTATGAACTACTTTTTTAAAGGACCATTAGTTCAAACCTGTTGTTGATATACATTAATCTAGTTTTAAATCTAAATTTAGGCTCACTCGACAAAACCCAATTTTTCTTATTTTTGAATCTCTTCAAATAAAGGTTGTAGGCCTATACGCTTGTTTGGGGTACATTAGGTTAAGTTTGTATCAATTTTTCACTATGGCTTACATATGATATTGATGGCGGTTGGGTTGTTAAGGTGGGATAGAAAAGGACTCAAGGAAAAACCTGTGGTTTTATAGTTTTTATAGCAAAACTTTTTTTTGACCAAAATAGTTCAAATATTGCTCCAGTAGAAATATAAAATTTAATTTTATTCACGGGGTGACCTCAAAATTTCTTGAATATCTGTTCAAGTATAACCTGGAAATTAATGAAATTTTTTTTTTCTCTTCATTTAAAAAGTTTGTTAGATAGTGCCACCACGCTCATGATAGATATCCAGGAACTGTTGATATAAATATGTGAAGAAAATTAAACTCTATGTTTGTAATGGAGCAATATTTTATTTATTTTGGCAAAAAAAATTGTCACAAAAACTACAAAATCACTGGCCTTTTCTTGCGTCCCCTTCCACCCCACCTTAACTCATCGTATTGTATTTATAATGGATTCACACCTAATTTTTTTTACGCCATTTATAGAAAAAAAAATTGCCAAAAATATATCGGTATTAGATATTTTGAGAATTTTCTCTCTATAAAATTATTGTTATTATTATTATTATTATTATTATTATTATTATTATTATTAAATCTAAGACAACCGATATTAAAGCTTTGTCTAAAGGGTAGTGATAAGGAAAGGTTTTGATAAAATGTACAATCACTATCTTGGAGAGGGAATGGTAAAACTATAATAATAAAACACATATGGAAAATCCCCCCCACTGGCCAAGATTTGAACCTTGACCTCCCGTCTCCACCAATTCAATAAATTAAAGACGGGCAACGTTACTTTATTATTATTTGGATCTAAGTCTTGCAACACTTCATGGATAGAAGCACGTGTGTTAATTACACTAAACGAGAATGGTGGAAATGTACCCGCATTTGAGGGAGTAAAAACGGGAATGCACTCTTAGGTAAAATATTCGCTGCGATTTAAGCTGCAACTGGAAGATTATACTTGACAAGCTTGACGCTTAGTGCGACGGCTCACCGATGTGGGTGAATGACTTTCAAACGTTTTCCTGTGGGCCTACCTTAAGGTCACTGTTCTAGTTCTTTAAAAAAAAACTAGATATGAAATAATAAAATATTAAACAAAACAGCTATCGATAAAAAAATAAAATAAAATTATTGTATACTTTACGTATTTTAACAAACTCTTACCTACTTCGGTGGCCGAACAGTCTAAGGCGTCACTCTCACGTTGGACTTGCCTGCTGAAGAAGAGGAGATTGGGGTTCAAATTCCAGTCGGGTGTATTGAGGGTGGTTTTTAATAAATGGTTTCCCACTCTCCTTCCACACAAATGTGGGTAGACTACCACTAACATGCTTACCTCCTCATACCTACCCCCGTTAGAGTAATTATCATGTGTATAACCTGAAAAGGTAGTAAGATGAGGTGATAAAAATACTTTTAACGAATCTTTCCCTTTTTTTTTATGGTTAAGTTACACGCACACAGTTTGTCTCCAAGTGACGTAATAAAGTTGTGTCTCTGAACATGGATGAGCCAAGATGGCGCCTGGACGGAAGCTCTCGTCATTTTCAGAGATAGGCGTTAGAGGTCAGGGTGATCGCTCATTTCATCACGATCAAAGGGTTGAACGCCTGCCAATTAGGGCGTTTCTGATTGTCCGTGTAAATATCTGCCAGCAGATGGCAGTAGACTTTAATAGATTATTTAACTTGTCAGTGGGATGTTAAAAGACCAACTATAATAAATGTCCTACAAAATAAACTCCAATAATATCATCGACGTCGGTTTAACGAGCTCAGGCGTCGTTATAACAATACACTGGATTTCCGATAACGGGGTTCAAATCTTGGTTGGGGGAAATGAGTTTGGTTTTTTTCCTAGAGATCTTCCAAACTTTACCTCCAACCAAATGCAGGTACATTTCATCTACGTTCTAACTTCATTATTCTTAATACATTGGTGTAAATATGTGGTTAGCCCGGAATCGTGGTAAGACGTGGTGCACAAAACAAATCAACATGAATGGACTATTATTATTATTATTAGGTGTTCTATCTTACGACAGGTCAATTCCTTTTGTCGATGAACTTAGATCGCCAATACGCCCTGTCCTCTACCTCTTCCTTCAGCTCCCATGATTCTCTTCTTTCCTTAAAGTAATCCAATATTTGAATCATCCTTCTTCCTAAGCTCCTATTTCCCTCAACCTTTCATTCTATGACGTCGTGAATTTTACTGCGGTTAATTTGTTAGTACTAGCTAACATTTTTTTTTTAGCCATTTCTGAAGAAGTCTGAGTCGGACAGAAGAAAATATAGGAGTTAAATCCGAAGGCTTGGCGTATCAAATCTACATCCCAGTTGGTAACACTGATTCAAGCTCAAACAGCCGCAAATCAATTGGGGAACCTTTAAAAATGAACCTAAAGAGTAAATATTCGTCATTATCCTGGTGGCGCTCCAAATTGCCGAAATTGTTGGGGTGGTATGCCTTTTAAAAAGTTTGGAAGCCGTTGTTGTAGTTGGTCATCTGGCTGGGGAGCATGAGCCCTTCCCCTCCAGTCGAGTGGCCCCCCACACTTCACCCAACGTTTCTCCCAACAGAGCTTCACCACCTACTAGCCTGCTAATATCATGGCTGAGGGAACTTCAGCTTTAAAGCTTGATTCACACGTTCGCCGAAAATAAAAAGCAAAACCGGCTTGATTAACGCAGCAATTCACAGGCTGTATTTTGACCCATGATGCATTGCAACGCTAAATTAAAGCAGCTTATTATCAACCTACTTTATTTTCTAGTGTATAAACATATAATTTAGATCATTCTCCCGATGTATGTTTTCAAATTATAAAGCTGTGTCTTGGCACAATCCAATATATCGATACACACGTTTTACATTAGCAAATTATTTCAAATCTCTTCACAAGCAGCAAAGAAGCTGTCTGCTTGCTTCTAGCTCTTCTAGCTCTACAGCGCATGCACTGTCATATGCGCATGCGCACTGATTTGTTATGGTTGGTTCTGAGATTTGATTGGTTCTCCTGTGCCGAAAATCTCAAGCAGAGTGGACAAAGTAAAAATGAGTTGAACTTTAGCGGAACCGCTTGCGCCGATGAGGCGGAAATCTTGTGATTGGCTTAGAGCTCGTCACGTGGCTACGTTTCTGTCCTGCGCTTGTTTTTAGGTGAACGTGTGAAGCCACAGTTAAGGAGAAAAGCTTTATCTTAGCTCTATCTTAGGAAATTGTTGCCAAATATCCTTGCTCTCAGTTATGTCTGAAAGGTTGTGTGCAGGGGTAAAGAAGGAGCTACTGGCAACCTTGACTTACCAGTGTTGCAAAACTTGTCCTATATTTGAGGGGAGATTGACCACACGAAAACAAGAGAATGACAAAGCTGTTTCCCGATAATAACCATGCAATTCCTTTCAGCGATGATATCCAGTGTAATTGAGCCGCTTGTTAATAGACAGATATAAGCACTCCTGGACTTTGTTCTTTGTTCCCTTTCTGTAAAGTCACGCAGACCTTTTCCCTCCCCCTCACTAGCCATTTGACCAATCAACCCCCCCAAAATGTAATTAACGAACGTGTGGTTGACATCAAAGGTCCACTGATTGGGATGAAACAATTTACTACCGTAGTAGGCCTACAGTGCTGTTGAACCATGCTTACCTTGGTCACAAGCTTTAGCCCACTATTGGCCATTTAGACTGTTCACTACAAGTAAGTTTCAATTAACCAGAAATTAAGCAGTCTTACCTTTCCTGATTGCACTATGGACCTTTTGCTTATAGGCCAAACCATAGTGGGACCAAGCAATGTAGCAATCTTACCTTGACTGATTACACTATGGCCCTATCTTATAAGCTATACCATAGTGGGACCAAGCAAGGTAGCAGTCTTACCTTGACTGATTACACTATGACCCTATATTACAACATACACCATAGTGGGGCTAAGCAAGGTAGCAGTCTTACCTTGACTGATTATACTATGGCCCTATCTTATAACATACACCATAGTGGGACCAAGCCAGGTATCAGTCTTACCTTGACTGATTACACTATGGCCCTATCTTACAAGCTCTACCATGGTGGAACTAAGCAAAGTAGTAGTCTTACCTTGACTGATTACACTATGGCCCTATCTTACAAGCTCTACCATGGTGGAACTAAGCAAGGTAGTAGTCTTACATTGACTGATTACACTATGTTGCAGCTTAATATAAGATAGGGTCCTAAATAGTCAATGCAAGACTACTACATCTCAGGTTAAGCTGAGTATTTATTAAAAAAAAGTTATTTTGGTGCTTTTTTTTTTCCAGAGAATTCTCAAGATTCCTCCTTCGTGTGCATGCCAATCTCAATCTCGGTCCGCTGTACATGTAGAATTGCGAATCTCCCGCTCAACATGTAATTTCGGTCCACTGTACATGTAGAATTGAGAATATATCCCGCTCAACATGTAATCTCGGTCCGCTGTACATGTAGAATTGCGAATCTCCCGCTCAACATGTAATCTCGGTCCACTGTACATGTAGAATTGCGAATCTCCCGCTCAACATGTAATCTCGGTCCGCTGTACATGTAGAATTGCGAATATCCCGCTCAACATGTAATCTCGGTCCGATGTACATGTAGAATTGCGAATCTCCCGCTCAACATGTAATCTCGGTCCAGAAGGAATCGAACATTGTAATTCTCAGCTCATCCTGAGCTTTGACTAATCTGAGCGCTTTATTCGTCTAGGAGACGTTCACTTTCAACGTAACGAATTTTTAAAATATAGTAGGATTTTTAACCCCCTTTCAAAGAGACGTTCATCCAGGGGATGGAATTATCACTGGAAGATGTTCAGGTGGGCTAGTTTGATTTGGGCTGACACTACTACTTTAAACTAAAATAAACCCATCCAATCAATTTAAAATAATAGTTTTTACTACATATTAATCAAAGGTTTCAGTGAGAGAGTGTGAGGTTGCCTAACATACATGATTCGTGAAGAAACGCGGTGGCATTAAATGTAAAAACTATTCCCGTTTGTCATTTCTTGGTGTTGTTTATAAACAATTTACTAAGACGAACGTTTGGTTGGTTGAATACTGGCTCTTTACATCTTTGTTATCTACACAAGTGGTGGGTGTAAGGTCATTTTACAAACTTAAATAATAATAGAAAAATTGGCTGAAACGGCTTAGGGACTAAATTTACTACAATATTTAATAGCATCACGTCTTGCTACCCATTCGTGTTATATGAATTGTGTACTAATTACGCTAATGGTTTTAAGGATTAGGAAGGTTATATATATATATGAGGTGTACCCATATACCCACATTTACGTGGAGGGAGAGTGGAAAACCATTAAGAAAACACCCTCAGTGCACCCTAACCGAGATTCTAACCTCGATCCTCCTATCATCTGTAATCTAGTCCACTGCGAAAGTAGCGTCTTAGACCATGCGGCCACTGACGTGGGTTACTACTAATAGAAATAATAGTATCTCACCTCACCACTTCAGGTTACACTGAAACGTAGCTTCAGGTTACACTGAAACGTAGCTTCAGGTTACACTGAAACACAGCTTCAGGTTTGTAGTCTAGAATCATCCAATCTGTTTAAAAATCTGGAATGGGCCAAAGTGAGATTTACCGCATCAATGAGCCACGTGGACCATAATGTCAGGGGTGTTTATTCTGTGTTTTTTTTTCTGGGAGTTAGTCTGGCACCAGTGGGTAGTGTGTCTATATTCTGAGCTAGGGGTCCCTGGTTTTACTACCGGCATGGCGGTAAAAACTATCATTGGTGAAATGTGCGTTTCCCCTTTCACAGTGATGAACTAACGGTCGGGGGGCTAGATGTTGTGTCCGTTCTAGATTTAAGTTAGTTAATAAGTCGGGTAGCTAATATAATCAGTTGGTTCAGAAAGTGCTCGTTAATACCTCAAATAAATGAATTTTTTTTTTCTAATTACGGAAAAATTGTAGGTTTTAATTCCAGTTAGGCGAAGTGAAGAAGCTTCATCCAAAATTATTTCCCACTGCACCAAAGCAAGTTCTTTTAATTTAAAAACACCTTCCTCATCTCTACTCAATTAGTGTAACTAAATGTGGTTAGATTGGTTGGGTAGTAAGACGCTGTGAAATAAAAAATAAAGTGATATAAAGGACACTTATCATAGAAAGAGCCTAAAGAAAATACAAACTATTTACTTTAAAATCACCCTCAGTACACCCAAACCGCGATTCGAACCCCGATCTCCCCATCATCGACAGTCCAGTTTATTGAAAGAGTGAAACCGTAAACCAGCGATTTTAATCTTTTTTCAACTCATGGCACAACTAACAAGGCACTAAAATTGTCAAGGCACACCATCTTGTTTTTAAGGAGAGATTTTATCATTAAAAAAAAGTACTAAAATTGTGTTGAAAAGTTCAATAGCAAAAAAGGCACACCTGCTGACCCGTCACTCACACCAGTGTGCCGTGACACAACTTCTAGCCCATCGCTAACACCAGTGTGCCGTGACAAGACTGCTAACCCATCGCTAATACCAGTGTGCCGTGGCACAACTGCTAGCCCATCGCTCACACCAGTGTGCCGTGACGAAACTGCTAACCCATCGCTCACACCAGTGTGCTGTGACACAACTGCTACCCATCTCTAATACCAGTGTGCCGTGACAAAACTGCTAACCCATCGCTAATACCAGTGTACCGTGACAAAGCTGCTAACCCATCGCTCACACCAGTGTGCCGTGACACAACTGCTAACCCATCGCTAATACCAGTGTGCCGTGACAAAACTGCTAAACCATCCCCTACACCAGTGTGCCGTGACACAACTGCTAGCCTATCGCTAACACCATTGTGCCGTGACAAAACTGCTAACCCATCGCTAATACCAGTGTGCCGTGACAAAACTGCTAACCCATCCCCCACACCAGTGTGCTGTGACACAACTGCTAACCCATCTCTCACACCAGTGTGCTGTGACACAACTGCTACCCATCTCTAATACCAGTGTGCCGTGACAAAACTGCTAACCCATCGCTAATACCAGTGTGCCGTGGCACAACTGCTAGCCCATCGCTCACACCAGTGTGCTGTGACAAAACTGCTAGCCCATCGCTAACACCAGTATGCCGTGGCACAACTTCTAACCAATCGCTCACACCAGTGTGCCGTGACACAACTGCTAGCCCATCGCTAACACCAATGTGCCGTGACACAACTGCTAACCCATCCCCCACACCAGTGTGCCGTGGCACAACTGCTACCCATCGCTAATACCAGTGTGCCGTGGCACAACTGTTAACCCATCGCTCCCACCAGTGTGCCGTGGCACAACTGATAACCCATCACTCACACCAGTGTGCCGTGACACAACTGCTAACCCATCGCTCACACCAGTGTGCCGTGGCACAGCGGTTGAAAAGCACTACCTTAGACCATTTGACAACTGATGCAGGTTAATATAGTTGATATTGTTAATAGAGACAGCAATTATTATTTTCACATAAAGTAGATCCTGAACCTACCTTATCACCGAATTTACACTACAGTAACTTTAGGAGTCGATCGCTAATTATTCACGTGATCGTCACGTGATCGCGTCTCATCGTGTATGATCTGTTAGCAAGCTATTGTCGTCGATGATCATGTTCTTTCGCTAATTGCTAGGAACCTCATTAGAAGTTGAACAACAGTTCCATTATAATCACATTATTTCAGACTGTTCTCGCCTGGAGACAAACTGAACGGACATTTTGTTTTACTTTTAAGCGTTCCAAAATAATATGAGATAAGCGCTCTGCGTTTTGTATTTTCACTTTCCGGCAAACTAAACGACAGGCTCGTCTTTATTTTATGGTGAGAAGGAAATAAGTGCTTTGGCCACCAACCTTGTGTACCGATGTATTTTATTACTCTAAACGGTTTCTTACTCGCCTTACACGCAAATGCGGGTACGTTTCTAATTAATTATATATTTCCCCATCCTTAATGCAATAGTATAATAAAACATGCAGATAGAATGGAAATACCCCCTTCAGTGACCGAATGGTTTAAGGTGTCATTCTCGTGGCAGACAGGTCTGCTTATGACGGGGAGTTCTGGGTTTGAACCCGGGTCAGGTATACTAAGGATAGTTTTTCCTCGAAAGTTTCCCACTCTTTTTCCACGCAAATTCGGGTATATAGCCTCTAAAATGCTTCCTTCCTCATCCCTACTCCATTAGAGTAATTATCATATATGCTTATAACATGAACAGGTAATAAGACGCTGTGATGAAAAAAAATTAAAAGATACAAATTAAAATCCCTCAAACCTTTCAGATCCAAGACCATGAACAGACCAGACAGACATACAAAATTGTAAAATCCACTTAAAAAAATAAAAATAAATTGGTGACACATGAAGCTTAAAGATTTATCATAATCTCGAGGTTGAATTTTTCAACGATTACAATACTTTCTCTTCATACGAGAGTGTAAAAACACTCCTAGCTACAGTAGAGCTAAATATTTATCACTCCCCTCGAATAAAACAATATGCGGATGATTATCTGTTTCTGGTTTGCCTCGTGAAGCATTATGGGACCACAAGAATGATCTGATATCGTGGAAATTGTTCAGCCGTTCAAGCAGATTTCGTCCTCTAATTTTAATGAACTTGTACGTTCAGTAGCCTACACATATTGTGTACGTGTGGATCAATATGTCCACCAAGTGTGAAGCGTAACATCTGCTAACTTTGGCAGTATTTGTGTGTTACAGCGAAGGACGTAATGGAGCGTCACTGGTTCTCACTTTCGAAAACTGAGTGCAATACATATTGGTATTGTTTTACAAGTATTTGCGGTGCTTACATACAAAAAGGATAGAAGTAAAAAAAAAATAGGACAGTTCTTAATATATTTCCCTGTCCCATGTTGCAGCTTAAGACGGTGAAAGTGACATTGATTTGCTTTTTTTCTAAGAAGGGAAGTCGCCCAAGGGGAGTGGACGTTACCTTGGTTACAGATTCAATCAAAGAGTTGGATATGAACTGTTCGCTCCAACTCTGCTTTCATTATTTATATTCATTCTTCAAAATGTAATATGAATCAAAATGTCAATTAAATTCACCCTAAATATTAATCTTTTATCTTTAATTTAAATCAAACCTAGTCCAATCGTTGGAAGGGAACACGAAACTACCTGGCGCTTGAACACAATATCTTTAAATATTTAAATACCGCGCTGAGATATAAACTGACGCACGTGAATTCAGGGCTATCATATCGTATACTAACTTGGTCAAGATCTGAACTAAGGACTATGGGATGGATACGACTGCGTGTCGTTAGAAGTGTTATCATGGAGAATGCCTTCATTTAGTATCTATGTGAATGCAAAGTTTGACTTGATCGTCAGATACCCGGGAAGGCGAAGAAAGAGAAAGTAGAGGATTGGGGGGAAGAGGAAAGCTTTTTACGGGGATACACTGTGTTTTCCTCAAACCTCGTTCCATTGGTTAGAACAACAAACTTTCAGAGTAAAAAAAAAAAACATGTTCAAACAGCTTTCCGCAAGAGAGAGGGAACAAAAAACTTTTAAAGCTCTTTAGTGCATTACCTCTGTTGTATCAACACACCCGAGTATTCAAAAGCTCTGACTTACAAGATGATCCGAATTAAAGTTCAGTGGAAACGGAACGCTAGAATAGATATTGTTTTTTGAAATTTTCGTAGATAGTAATTTAGTTTCAACAAAATTATTCAAATATTGCTCCAGTAAAAAACAAAGAGTCTATTTCTCTTCTCATGGTGATATCAACAGCTCTTGAATAATAGTCATTATGAGCATATTAGAATTTGATGGGAAACTTTTTAAATGAAGAGACACATTTTTAGCTGACGATTTCCGCACGTCCATCATAGACTCTGCCTTAAAATTTGAGTGCAGAATAACCCTGGGCACGGGACGATTCCTGGTTAGCTCAGTGGTTAGAGCATTGGCGTACTAAGCCAAAGGTCCCGGGTTGGATTCCCGTGTCCAGGTGTCATTTTTCAATTTAAAGAACATGAAAAGGAAAAGTTATCATCAAATTCCAAGACACCCCTGAAGGATATTCAATAAATGTTGATAACACGATGTATGGAAAATTAAACTCTTATGTTTCTACTGGAGTAATGCTTGATTTAATTTGCCTAAGTAAGTTTTGCTTTAAAAAACTGAAAAAATACCGCCCTTAACTCGCAATCACCATCATCCCACATTAAACTGGGAGGAAAGTCACAGTGAAGTGTGAATATTAATGTCTACGTTTTGCGAACTATAAAATCCATACATTTTATACCAAGCGAGATCAACTTTAATGATTCCTGAACCTTTAGGCACACTGAACGAAATGCGTCAATTTCGTCTCGTTTGGTTATAACTGTGACGGAAAGTCTAGATTTTGAATCCAAGCAGGGTTTATAGAGGTGTATTTTCATTTTCATTTTCTTCCTTCACAAAAATGTAGGTGATACGTTTCTTTGTATGTGGTGACATTCAAAATGGATCTTCGTATAAACGTTTACAAATTTAAAGTTATAGTTTTTGTTAAGAACGGATCAGGAAATAACTGTCTGCTTAGTACAAATGGAAAATTGGTAGAACAAGTGAACGATTTTGTGTATCTGGGCAGAATGTTTTGTAAAAATGGAAGGATGGATGATGAAATTGACAGACGGGTGAATACATCTCGTAGAGTTGTTGGATGTATGTAAAATATTGCAAAAAATGAAGTAGTATTGAAAGAGGAAATGATGGCAGTATTTCAAGGTGTGTTAACGCCAACATTATTTTATGAATGTGAAGCGTGGGTTTGTCAGGAGAAACACAAGAGCAAGCTGAATGCGGTTGGAATGAGATATCTAAGAAATGGGTGTGGGAAAACTCGTATGGACAGAGTCAGTATTGAATGGGTGCCAAAAGAGTGCGGTTTGAAGGGGAATCCAGTAGATCAATGTGAAAGAAGTGTCTTAAGTTTATTTGGGGATATTGAGAGGATGAGTGTGGATAGAGTGACGAGGCAAATATATGAAGGTAGAGTGTGTGGATCAACAGGAAAGGGTAGGCCATGTAAGACGTGGTAATGTGGTAGATGAATGTGTGAAAGAGAGAAACATTAAGAGCTTAAAGAATAAAAGGGCATGTGCGACTCACTGAATGGATGTTGTTGAAGCGAAGGGAGTGTGCAAGGATAGGGAAGTGTGGAGAAAGGTAGTGAGGATGGATTAAGTGCGGAGTTGTTTTTTGAGCTATATTCACAGTTTCTTGCCTACCCCATGAGGAAAAGGCATGATTAGGTATGTATATAAGTTTATTTTAACTTCAGTGTTAACATGGGTTGATAACTTACAAATATTCCACCAGAATACTTTTTAATACCCGTGGGCACGTGGTTTTAAAGATAAGTTCATTATTATGGTCTTTTTTGCTGCTGACGGTGAGGTTAAGTTTTGAATACTACACCAGCTTTACTGAGGTGCTATTCCTAAACGTTTTCCCACTTTCTCTCCACGCAAAATGCTGGTACACTTAATCGAAGTTCAACTTTCCTCATCTCTAGCACTTTAAAGTAATCGGTGCATATTTGTAGTATAATTGTAACTGCTAGTAAGGCGTGATGCTTAAAAATATATATAATTTTTTTTTTAAACTGCCAAAATTGTGAGTTTAAATTTTGGAACCTGTCATCGTGTTTTAAGAAGGGTTGACTCCATCCAAGCAAATAAACAAGCCCCGAAAAAGTGATTCCCAAATAGCGTTCCGACTCTAGTGTTGATCTTCTCTGCCGGAATTCGCTAGTGTTTGCTGACGTCACTGACTTTTGCAAAACGAGAGTCTAGTTTGGTTATCCAAGATGAGTTAAGGGGTGACTGGGTGAACGAGGGGTGGTAGTAAGCGGAAGATCTTGTGGTTGTTTGGTTAACTTATGTATAACACAAGTAAGAACCTACCAAGTCACATTGTGATCAAGATAATGCCATGTTTAGTTTATTCGCGCACCACGTCCTGGTAAAAACGTTCTATTATTCCGCATATTAAGAATAATGGGAGGTAAATGAGGAAAGCATCGTTTGGTTTCCATGTAGTTGTTTTATTTACTGTACAATGGTTCCTCCAATACATATGATATTAATATTCTATTGTTGTGTTATGCCACAATGTACTATTTGGCAGATATTTTTTTTTCAATTCTCCAACCCAACCCCCAAAGGAAGTGCTAATTTCATTCCAAAAGGGTGAAATACAGTTTTAATTTATTTTAATTCCATATTCTTCCGCTTGATTTTTGAGAGGTCTTGACTAATAGTTTGAGCAGTTAAAAAAAAAAAAAAGTGAGTGTAACTATGTACTTTATTTTTGATGTTTTTAAATTAAATATATAAAAGAAAGATACTGCATCTGCTTGGAGGGAAAAGAGAATAACAATTTAAGGGGGGGGGGGGAGATCCTCAGTGTGCCTAACCTGGATTCAAACCCCGATCTCCCCATCACCGCCATTCCAGTCTATTATAATAATGACGTATAAGCCCGCTCTACCACCGATGCGGGCAAGTTCTAATATTAAATGAATTTAAAGGTCTAGAGTGTAAGAAAACAAAGATATGACATAGACGGTTAGTAAAAACTTCGACATATAAAAAAGAACACCAGAATTTCACTTAACCGGTGTCAAACCCTGACCTATCGCGTTATAGTCGTGTACTCTATCCTTGCACCCACACCTGCAGGTGAAAGTAACATGGGTCGGAGGAATACCCGGTACTATATCACCCGCCGCGTCAAGTTGAGGCGTTGAAATCTTGTTTGGTCTAGTTTGCGTTTGACGGGAAGGTTGGAGTTCGTATCCCGGTCAGTGGTACTAAAGGCGTTGTTTTTTTCCCTAAATGGTTTGTAACGTTCTTTTTCACGAAAATGTTGTTACATTTCCTTTAATATGTACCTTCCTCGTCCTGGAGCAATAATGTAAATATGCATGTTGCCCAGACGGGTGGTAAAGAGATGGTATGACATAACGGTATCTCATGTAAACATTTCAAATTTTTGAAAAAAATCACTTTTCAGCTATAGCTCATCTATGATTGGAGTGGAGTTAACTGGCAGCCTGTAGAGGGTTATTTATTACAAACATTGGCTGGAGATGTTATTAGAAGCGTTTGATAATAATTTTTATTGATAATATAGTACAGGAAAAACTTTTTTTAATTCAAAGTCCAAGGGATATCTAAAAAAAGTAATTGAAATATCCAAAATTCGGTTTAACCTTTTTTTTATGAATATCTAGGCAGCTTCTCAAAATATACTACAAATGAACACACACATTTTATATATGGTATATAAAAGGCAAATACATACTCTATACATTCAAGAAAAAACAAGAAACATTTAAAGACAAATACAAAACTTGGAAAAATTAGTAATTATATAAAAATGTCAGATTTCAATCAGTCTTTCAGGACGTTTTGTGATTACTTTGTCCACACAGAAGCGATCAAGGCAACATATCCCCTATTCTAGGCAACACGCTCGCCACCAGTTCAGAATTCCCCGCTTTATATTTTACCATAGGTCAGTTATTTAATAAGGATCGTTAAATTAGGTTTGAAATCTGCACATACTAGAAATAAAAATTAACAACGGATTCGTACCGAATTATCCAAATATTTCCTTCTAAAATTCGAGCTAAATGTTATTTTTTTTTTACCATTGCTTTAAAAAATGGACATCATAGAATATCATGGTGGGTTTAAATTATCCAAATTTTTAGAAGTTTAAAAGAAATCCGTCAAAACAGATTTGGCTGTCAACAGAATTGTGACAAACCCGCTTCAGTGGTAGCATGGTATAAGGCGTCACTATCTAAAAATAGATTAGATCACTAACTACAGGTAAACCGAGATTCAATCCCGGTTGTACTGAGATTAGCTTTTTTTCCTAATTGGTTTTCCACTGTCTTTCCACGCAAATGTGGTTATAATTCCTTTAAATGTAACCTAACTCATTCCTAACACCGTAGAGTAATTAGTAAATAGGCGTATAAAACGAACGGGTAGTAAGACGTGGTGCAAACAAATAATAAATGTTGCAAGACATTTTTTTTTAAATTTATAAGGGCACTCAACATGTTTAAATCCAACGTAATCTCTAGGTAACATTTATTTTATGTTGATTTATTTGATTTATTTAATGTGCACTCTTTGAACTGCCTGATAATATCAACACTCAAGAACAATTTCCAATAAGTGAGATCGAAAGGGTATATCAATTTTCCCAGAAAATATATTTTAACATACCGTCAAAAGTTCTTTTACATGTCCACAAAACACATGAGACTGATGGCCTTACTTCCCCTCCGAAGGAAGTTGTGCTACGAAGTTTTATCGCTCAAGAAAAATCCATCGACCCCAGCTGGGTTTGAACCCACGAATATCGGGAACTGAGGCGAGCACTTTACCCCAAGGCCACTGAGATCGATTCGAGGTGGAATCTTTTCACTATTTCTACAAGACTAGTTCTATATGAGAATTTTTTTAAAAAAAAGTTCGATATTGATTAACTAATGCAAATATTTATTTATTAATCACATGTGTGACCTCACGCAAAATATCAATTGAATTTGCGTGTGTCTCTAATGTACTGGTCAAGACCAGGGATTACATTCCATCACATCACATTCGTTTCCCCTAGCGATTTGCCACCCTACCCGCACTTAGTAAACCCACAGACGTCACCAGGGACTAAGAAATGTTGATTGATGTTTTATCAATAATAACTTGGTGTATTATTATTGTTAAAACCAATTACATTAACTAGGCATTATCTCATCTACTATTATCCCGTAATGTCCCGGTGATGTATTAAAAACTACAGTAGTTGGTAGAAAGGGCTGACTTGGTGCTACAGTGCAATTCTCATAGGAAGAACCTTATCCGACAGTTAGAAAAATTACTAGCTCTACTTCCATAGTAAGAACCTTATCTGACAGCTAGAAAAGTTAATAGATCTATTTTCATAGGAAGAACCTTAGCCGACAGTTAGAAAAATTACTAGATCTACTTTCATAAGAAGAACTTTATCTGACAGCTAGAAAAGTTACTAGATATACTTTCATTGGAAGAACCTTATTAGAAAACTAGAAAAGTTACTAGATCTACTTTCATTGGAAGAACCTTATTAGAAAACTAGAAAAGTTACTAGATCTACTTTCATAGGAAGAACCTCATCTAACATCTGGAAAAGTTACTAGATCTACTTTCATAGGAAGAAATTAACCTGACAGCTAGAAAAGTTGCTAGATCTACTTTTATAAGAAGAAAATTTAATTACTAGATCTACTTCCATAGTAAGAACCTTATCTGACAGCTAGAAAAGTTAATAGATCTACTTTCATAGTAAGAACCTTATCCGACAGCTAGAAAAGTTACTATATCTACTTTCATAGGAAGAACCTTATCTAACAGCTAGAACAGTTACTAGATCTACTTTCATAAGAAGAACTTTATCTAACAGCTAGAACAGTTACTAGATCTAATTTCATAGGAAGAACCTTATCTGACTGCTGGAACAGTTACTAGATCTACTCTCATAGGAAGAATCTTATCTGACAGCTAGAACTGTTACTAGATCTACTTTCATAGGAAGAACCTTATCTGACAGCTAGAACAGTCACTAGATCTACTTTCATAGGAAGAACCTTATCTGACAGCTAGAACAGTTACTAGATCTACTTTCATAGGAAGAACCTTATCTGACAGCTAGAACTGTTACTAGATCTATTTACACACATCTAAATGCCAAACTATATGTTCTTCAGCTGTCATTTTTAATATATACTATCTGTACCTGTAAAATAACACTGGTAATATAGTAAGATGTTGTTTATTTTGGTCCCGAAGAAATATGTTTGTATTTTCTACAAACTGGAAACTGAAAACTGGACTGTAACTGGGGGTTGGGCCAGACTTAGTGCTATAGCCAAACTGTTAAATGAGTGGGTGATTCTTTAATGATTTTAATCCAGGCGTTCGATTAATTACTCAATAAGTAATTTGATTGCGTCAAGTGATAAAAACAATATCATGAGATAACTGGTAACAGGTTCATGATAATCTCTTGATCAATCTCTAATTGACGTGTTTATTTAAAACATATATATTTCAGCTCCGACATCTTAACTCAGTCGGTAACGTTTCTTCCTATTAAGTAAAGGGTCCCGGATTCGATTATTGACACGGTTTGAAATTTTTTTCACTGGGTAAATTAAAGTTTCGTCTTTCACAGTGATGAATTAACGGCCGGGGGTCTCGGTGTTGTGTTTGTTTTAGCTCTAGGTTAGTTTATGAGTCGTGTGCTGATATAATCAGACGGATTAAAACCTTGCTCGTTAAATACCTCAAATAAAAAAATAAAACAGCAATACCTTGATTTGATTGTGTATGGACATTGGGAGCACCTAAAAAATATCAAACTTATTTCTTGGTATTGATATTGATTGCATTTTACTACATCATTACTATTGTTTTAAAGGAATAGATGATGATGATGATGATGATAATGGCTTATCTGTGTTACATCAATATATAGCTCAGTTTGTGTAAATATTAGCCCGTACTAATATACCGTTGTCCAGGGGACGTACTAATGTACTAATAGTACATCCTTTCCGTGGAGGCTCTTTACATGTCCTAATGAGATGAGGTGATGTTGGTAGTGAATGTGATGGGGTTGGAGCCAATGAAGATCTTAACCTAATTTAAGTCTAACTAATCAAACCCTGGTGACCGTGGGAGTTATTCCCCCTTCGGGAAAAATCCTGGGGCTACCAGCCGGGATAAGAACCCGGGACTTCTACGTCAACAGCCGGGGGGCAGGGGCCACTATACCATGAAGTCAGTTAAAGGAATATATAATATATATCAAAAGTAACAGCTGAATATCACATGACTTGACTTATGAATACGTATTATCAGTTCTTAAACGTCATATATGTCCATTAATTAGAAAGCTGATGAATAGCTGATCATTTTTAGTCCGTAAGATTCAAGAAGAGGGTTGTTTAACGACTTGATAGAGATTAATTAATGGTATTGTGGAAATAGGGGTTGAAAAATAACCCCATGGATGCATCACATATGGAGGGTACAAGGGAATATGGGGAGGTACTTTATTACCTCTAATTTAGTTAGTGCTGCCATCTGTTATACAATCATGATACCTTTATAATGCATTTTATATTATAGTTAGGGGATGTTTCTGTAATATTTAAAATATGTTTTTACAAAAATTATTTCCTGGTGTCCTTGTAGGGTTTGAGATATACATATTTTTTAGTACCACCTCTTACTAACCATTCAGGTTATACACCTACGTATTAATTACACTAATGATTTGGGGATTTATAAGGTTTAATTGAGAGGAAGTGCACCCACATTTTCATGTAAGGAGTCTAGTCTAATACGAGGGTAGTGCGTTTGACCACGCAGCTACCGAAACGGGTCAAAAGTTGTTGTCCTTGATAAAATGTGTGTGGTGTGAATTTTTTCCCCTTAAATCTTGTACCTTTCATATGTAAAATCACTCTCGTTGAATCTTTTTGGAATACGAACTCCGGCCTAACAGTCACTGGCAAACAAGATTGAAATAACTTGAAATTTGAACCACGTGCTTCAATCGATTTACATTTAAAAAAATCCACACTAAAACTCTCACACTTAATTTTCCTTAATATTATAAAAACGAACTTTTAATTTAATTAAGTCCTCGTATGTTTAACTCATATTATAATAATTATAATAAAATATAATTATAAAGTATATAAAATATAATATAATTATAATAAAAAAACTAATTCTATATTATCAGGTTATAATGCCAGAGTTTTGGATAATAGTGACATAATTTAATCCAATGGAATAATATAGTGAGGTTGAATTTTAGGGATAATATATCAAAACCAAGCCGCGCCCTTTCGAATTAAATTCAAACAAGAAAGCATACACTTTTAGTTCATCATTGGATATAATATATACATTTTTATAATTTATGTTTGGAACCTAATAAATTCTTCAAAATTCTAGAAATTTATTATGCTAAATGTTTTTATGAAAAACCTGTCTAGCCAAATATTTAACAAAAATTATAAATTAAGTGGATGATTTATTTTATGCATGCTGCAAAAATAAATATGCTATAGTGCGATATCTTATATAAATTATTTACTGTTGCTTCCCTCAGTGTGGTGTTTACTTGGGTTTTCCCACCCTCTCTCTAGATGAATACTACTGCTATTCCTCAGATTACCTTTCTTGTATGCTTTCAATTGATGTCAATTTAATTAATCAGTAAGACGTGTAGCAATAAATAAAATATTTAGAAAACTTCCTTCACTAAATGTCGGTAGAAATAATTTCTTTATGGATTGAATTAATTATAGATAATAGAGATATAATAATTAAAAAAGCTTGTGTTACACGTTATTTTAAATTTTAATTAAAGCCTCAAAGCTGCTAGCTTGTTTATTAGCTTGTAAAATTACCCCCATCTTTTGCCTGGGACAGATTCGTTTTTTTATCATTAGAAACTTTCTATCTGTGACGTCATTCATCGTCACAAAGAGATAAAAACTGCCGTGAGGCTGCGCTGTAATAACGTTTCTGTACCTTTGTGCTGTCGTATCTGTTATAATGACAGAAATTCTGTTAGATACGAGTTGCGGAAAGTTTCATGATTCACAATTTCTTGAAATACTTTACTTTTTATACGTGCCAAACACCAAACTCTTTTTCTAACACAGAGGAAATACCTGTTTAGAATAAAACAAATGTATTTGATAGACGGTGAGATGAAACTTTTATTTTTATATAAAACAAATGCAGTAAAAAATGAAGAATATTTCATTTCATGCAATTTTTAGATGGCAAAGCCAAATCTGTATTTTTTGTTGTTATTGTTACATAAACTTCAAAGGGGAATTAAAAATAATTACCAATAAGCTATTGCCCCACAATCTAAGGCGTTGGGCTTGAAATCGAGTTATTGAGGTTCGAATTTCGACGGGATGTATTTGGGTTTAGGGAGAAGGGGTAGGATTTCCATATAATTCATAATTTGGGATTTTCACCCATCTTAGCTTTAATGCTGGTTAACTTCCTCCAAGCTATCTCTTAGAATATAGAACGTACGCAACAGTGAGAGCGAGTGAAAGTGAAGTGTTAGTGAGGAGTGAGTGGAGTTAATTTGAAATCTAACAAGGTATAATAATAAGGACATCAACGACACTCAAACTTCCCTTTATACTCACTCTCGTTCTTACATACGGTCTTATGTCATTAATGTCTTTGATGTTGAGTGTGCTAATAAAGAAAATAAAATTTATTATAATATCAGTGATTACGGAAGTCAATTAAAACAATATTTAAATAAGTTATTATTTTGATGGTCATATTTTAAGTTAATTATAAATTCTTATGTCCAGAAACAGTCTAATGTAAATATTTAACCCCAAGAAAATCAAATTTTTATGGCCACTTTAAGATACTAACTCTATGTTGTAGTTATACCATTATTTTTATTTATATTCGTATAACCACGTCTTACTAACCTTTTGGGTTGTACTCATATTTACTAATTATGCTGGTGTGCTAGGCATAAGAAATATTTAAATTAGAAAAAGTACCCGCATATGCATAGAGGGAAAGTAGGAAACCATTTAGGAATTCACCCGACTGGGATTTAAACCCCGATATTCCCCTCTTGGGTATTCCAGCATATTGCGAGAGTGACGCCTTAGACCATGTGGCCACCGAATTGGTTTAGTTGTGGTATAATTTCGCTCATATGATATATTATAATAATAATAATAATAATATTTGGCACCGCGTCTTACTACCCGTTCGGGTTATACGCTTAAGTACTAATTACGCTAATGGATTAGGAATTGGGAGGGTTGAATTTAGAGGAAGTGAACCCGCATTTGCGTGGAGGGAGAGTGTAAAACTATTTAGGATAAATCACCCCCCAGTTCACCCGACCGAGATTCAAACCTCGATCTCCCCGTCCTCGGTGGTCGAGCTCAACACGACTAGCGCGTTAGCCAACTACGCCACCGAGGCGGGTCATATGATATATAAAAGTGAAGTTTATCCCAAACATAAGATATATTTTTGAAATTACCTTTTTATTCTTTAAGCTAAAATTATTTGTTTTATTATTAATTATCTGGTTAGTATAGAAACACCAGATCATAAAATAAAGAAAACTACACCAGTCAAACTATTTTTTTTTTGGCTATAGCACGTATTTATACATAAAATAAATCATAGACTGATATTTGTGTGAAAATTAAAATATTTTTAAGTGTTTAAAGGGCCATACTCAATAAACTAGTCAAATCTATTCAAAATCCTTAAATAATTTGAGAAAAGATTTACAATATATCTTTAAACATTTAGGTGAAATATTCTTAATGTTTCGAGCTAGTACCTATTATTAATGAATCTTTTTAAAGTGCATAAATTTTAATAAATAAATTTGTTTATAAAAAACCATAATTTGTATACAATGAGTCATTCCAAAAATGATTCTGATTATGGTCCTATTATCTTGGTTTACGGTTATAGATTCTAATTAAACTCACTTACAAATCAACCTTAAGCAATTCGGTCTCCATAGTTTTCATATTTCTATGATATGAGCGATTATAAATTGATTTTTCTGTGGATTAGGTATAAAGTATTCTAATAATTTGTGTTTTGAAGAGAGTAATCTAATTTCATCAACTACATTAAAATAATGTTTCATATTTATCAAGAATTTTTTAAGAACTTATGTCACAAATAACAAAGGAGCCAAGGATAATCGTAATTATATTAAATGAAACCAATTCTAGTCACTCTATAAGAACCCACGAAACCATCGGACCCGAGTGAAGAGGTTACAGGTCAACCCATCCGTAATATAAACGCGTATCCACTAGAAATCCCACAACTGTAATGTAAAAACTTTTTTTTGACATCACATTGTTATATTTCTAAAGATATTTGACATCTATTTTGTTAGTCTAGAACCTCCTTCCTGTCAGTTATTTCAAATATTTTCATACTTGAAGGATTTCACTCTTAGAATTAATACATTAGTAAAATAAAAATATGAGGAAGGTTCATCCAAAAAACATGAAACGTTCGCGTATCATCAGAAAAAAAAATGGATCGAATGTTGATATGTATACGCAGACAATATATGATTTTGTGATGATTTATTTTAAAATCTTATAATTCTAAACAAAATAAAATTTAATTTACAATAAGTAATTAAGTATATTTAATTTTGATTTATTTAAATTTATGTTAAACCTATCTAAAATAGGAAGACATTATAAATATATTTTAAAGTTGTATCAAAGTTATGAAGACTTCTAGGCAACTAAATGTCACAAAATATTTACGGCATACTATTTCTTTTTAAATCACTCTCCCCAAATGAAATTTATAATTTTTTTTTTTAAATATCACATTCTCTTATTTTATATACTCCGTCTGTATGATAAATACAAAAATAAATAAAAATTTACGTCAATGCTACCTTTGGTACCCCTGTATTCGATTGATACACAGCCCACAACACGCCGCTGTATGATATGTAGTCTATGGCATCAGGAGCTAAAATTGATATTTTGACCCTTTGAGATGGAGCTTCAAACATAACCTTCCTTTTTTTTCTTTATGTATTGGCCGTAGGTTTTATATTTATTTCCTCCAATTTTACTTGAACTTTATACGACATAATATAAACTGGTATCTTATAGATTTAGAATTTCCTTCTTTTTTTTTTTTTACCGAAGGCTTAAAATCAATATAGCACCGCATCTAACTACCCATCCGCGTTTTCCGCTTATGTACTAATATACTAATGAGCTAGAGGTGATGAAGGTTGAATTTAGAGGACGTGTACCCGCATCTACTTAGAGAGAACGGGGGAAAACATTTAGGGGAAAAAACTCAGTACACCCGACCGGGATTGAACCACGATCTCCCCATCATCGGCGGTCAGGTCCATTTCAAGAGTAGCACCCTAGCCATATATAATTAATATTAAAGTCGTTTATCAGTAAAGATAACCCTTCATTTTAATACTGCTTAGAAGTGGAAGTTTTTTCATGATAAATAATAATAGCTTACATTTGAATTTTTACAAATAGTGATCAATCTTTTTAATTAGAAATTTGATTAAAAAAATATATGAACAATTTGGTTTAAAATTTAAATATTTATTGTTTATTGTAACTAACTAAATGATGTGTATGTTTTTACGAGGAAAACTTACCTAAGGGTAATTGACTGAAAACCTACTTTTGAAAATTTTCCTCCAAGCCATAATTCACAATATATTAGCAAGTTTGTGCAATTGTATTACACTATTTATTTTTATATCCTTTAAATGTATAGTTTTAAATTATTTATTCATATTTTATTGTGTAAGAATATTTGTTTCCTTGCCAGGATATATTAATTTAATAAATATACAATCTACTAAATATATATAATTCCTTAACGATTTTAAAACTCAGTTGTAAATTTTCAATCTTGGTCAAGTTATGGGAGTTTGTAAAATGGCTCATTTTACATACATAATGCTCTGGTACAGAAGTAAACTAAAGGTTTTCCCCCAACTTACAGTCAATCTTATAAAAAGCTACTACAATCTAGCTTCTGTTGAAAACTTGACGTCAGAGCCACGCCAGGGCTTCAACCCAAACCATGTAAGTGGATGTACCGGTAATCTACAACAAACGACAAGCCCATATTTCTATTTATTTTTTTGTATTTATTATAATTTATTATCTCACCATCTTGAATCGAGTATCTATAGTTGTATGCTTATTGCAGTTCAAATTTACATTTGAAACACAACAATCCTTAAATATATAGCATCTATTTTTTTTGATCAGGAATATATAGACCAATATATATATATGCATGTATATATATGATGTGTACCTGTCCTTTCAGGGATTTATCCGTCTTAAAAATAATCTGGATATTCGAAACATGGTATGGACGCTTTAGAGCCTTATGAAAACAAAACCGAAATTTGAAAAATACAAGATGGTAAATCCAATATGGTAGACGCAAGATTACCACGCACTATTCCACTATGGTGTAGGTTATAAGATATGGTCTTGGTGTAATACGTCAAGGTAAGACTGCTACCTTGCTTTGTTCCACTATGGTGTAGATTGTAAGATAGGGTCATAGTGTAATCAGTCAAGGTAAGACTGCTATTTGCTTTGTTCCACTATGGTGTAGCTTACAAGATAGAGTCATAGTGTAATCAGTCAAGGTAGTACTGCTACCTTGCTTGGTTCCACTATGGTGTAGTTTATAAGATAGGGCCATAGTGTAATCAGTCACGGTAAGATTGCTACCTTGCTTGGTTCCACTATGGTGTAGCTTCTAAGATAGAACCATAATGTAATCAGTCACGGTAAGACTGCTACCTTGCTTGGTTCCACTATGGTGTAGTTTATAAGATAGGGCCATAGTGTAATCAGTCAAGGTAAGACTGATACCTTGCTTGGTTCCACTATGGTACAGCTTATAAGATAGATCCATAGTGTAATCAGTCAAGGTAAGACCACTACCTTGCTTTGGTACACTATGGTGTAGCTTATAAGATAGTCATAGTGCAATCAGTCAAGGTAAGACTGCTACCTTACTTTGTTCCACTATGGTGTAACTTACAAGATAGAGTCATAGTGTATTACGTGAAGGTAAGACTGTTCCTTTCAAGGTAAACAGAATGTACAATTTGAGTTTTTTTCATCCACTCCAATAACCTGATAAAGTCATGAACACAAATCACTTTACCTCCTGTTATGAACAATTTAAAATGTATAAAAACAACAACAGGAAATATATTTCGCGTGAAATACTGAGACTACGTATTTCAGAGACAGGCCTAACCGCTGGTTAATATATGTTTTCACCACCGAGTTCTAACATTTATTTCAAAATAGAAAATATAATTACTGTTTAACCAGTATTCAGAGGTATATATATATATATATATATATATTTACGTTGTTCGAAAACTAGCCTCCAAACCACGTTTCCACACATCTGTTAGACTAGCAACATTTCTCGTAACTCAACGTGTTCTAAATCCCGAGAAATTATTATTATTATTATTATTGTTATTATCATCATCACGTCTTACTACCCGTTCGGGTTATACGCACTTACGCTAATGTGTAATGGTAGGGTGATTGCGAGATGAAATGGAGGACCTAAAGTTTAACGTGGGATCCGAACCACGGTGGAGGCCTGGCATTCCTCACATTCACAAGTTGTGATTAATACACGTCTTGTCAGAGGTTGAAGGAAGGGTTTGGCAATAAGTTAAATCTGTGCCGGGACCGAGGATTGAACCCCGGACCCCCAGCATAGAGGTCCGACACATCACCCCCTAGACCACCAGGTCACCTGTGAGAGAAAGGATGGCTCCACGGAGATGCAATTGACGGTACATTTTTCTCGCACTTTAGCCTTTTGTGAATTAATACAATCCCCGTTCCGTCGGTGGCCCCATGGACTGAATGTTAAGGCCCATCTAGTCTGGTCTGTCAATGATAGGGGAGGTCAGGGTTCTACTCCTGGCTGAGTATACTGGGGGTAGTTTTTATAAAACATATTTTTTTCTCACTCTCCATTCACGCGATTGATGAAGAGGTCCAGGAAAGGAGATGAAGTTTCAGGATATAAAAAACAAGCTGGTTAAAGGACTTAAATTTGAATAAAGAAACAGACCTGTCGAAAGACAGAACACTTAATAATATTAATACTTATGAATATAAATATATATACTGTATTAATAAATATTTGTATACATAATATTTATAATTAGGTACTCGAAATATTGACCAAATATAAATTGTTATTTTAAAAAATGATTTTACTGGTTTATTTACGTGAATTTAAAACTTTTCCAACTCCCGGCACACCATAATTTTTTTTAGGGACGGATTTTATCATTAAAATAGCGAGTATTAAGATTATTGTTTAAAAGTTTAATAGCTAAAATTCGAACAATTATGTTATTTAAAATTACTTTTTTGTTAACTATAGATTTAAAAAGTTTTATTTTTATTTCTACAAATTTTTCGTGACTTTTTTCTGATATTCCCCCAAACTCCCGGGGCACACTCGTAAAGCATTCATGGCACACCAATGTGCCACGGCACACCGTCTGATAAACACTGCATTCGTCCATCAAAGCTGGTGTGAGTGATAACATTTATAAATATATTTTTCAATAAGTCCCTATTATTTTATTTGCTTACATATACAATTTAAATATGGTCCATGTTCAACACAGAAACGCTGGTAATTATTGCTATCAACATGTTTAGGTTACCGCGATGCTGAACTCGCATGTTCTAATTAGCCTACTGTCAGTTTCTAGTAACATTAGAACATTGGTATGTTATATAAGAGCAAGGCCGTAGCCAGCCAATAATTTCAGGGGGGGTTTGGTGGGCACATCCCCCAATTGATGGAGGATAGGACAAATTCTAATTATTAAAATGCTCTAGAAGCTCTCTAAAGTGTTTTTTTATGGCAACACTACCCCCTAACTGCCGAAGGCTAGGACAAACTCCAGATATTAAACAGCTCTAGAAGTTCCCTAAAGTTTTTCTTTATGGCAACATAACCCCCTTACCGTGGAAAAATAGGAACAATTCTAAATACTAAACACCTCTGGAAGCTCTCTGAAGTGCTTTTAATGGTAACACAGCCCCCTAATTTTTACTTCTACCTTAATTTTGATATTGTTTCTTGTTCATAAATTTTGGGGGGGG
>CABFWB010002635.1:34551-50491 GCA_902151455.1 Timema bartmani | reverse complement strand
ATTTTAAGAAATTTTCCCAACAAGTTTGAAATCTTGTTTACACACATCTTCATAAAACAATAAAATTAAGAGCATAAAAATTTTATCACGAAATAATATTTTTTTTATTGTAACCAATTTCAGTCTTTATTTGACAAGGCTGATGTGTGTAAATATACCGATCTATATCAAAATGAACAAAAGTAAACTTTTTTTTTATAGGAATACTATTTCATGACAAAAGTTTCTGATGAGTCTCATTTTCTATCCCTAGAAAACTGTTACACACAAACTTTAACAATTTGGAATCGAATTTCACTGTCCTTCGAAATGACAAATTTCTCTGCAGACATTGAAAGTCAAATAAAATACGTAAATACACTATAATAAAGGATAATATATAATAAAGAGGGAATTAAGTAACAGAGATGGAACAAAACAGGTATCATTTTATGAAGAAAACAAATGCTTTAGTTTAATAAAATATATCATTAAGGCGGCTGCTTCGGTCAGCGAGAAAGTATCAATCCCTTCAGGCCACACGGTTTTAAATACAAAGGCCTGTGCCTTTTTCTGGAACTACTTCTTTGATCTGACTGGCTTATACTACCTTTAACTCTTCACCTACAGCCACCCTTTGTAATGTCAATAGGGAAGAGGGTAGATGAACCTACAAAGCTTCTAATCTCAAGGTTAGTTTTCAAATATATTTAAATGTTCTGTTGTTAGCCTATACAAAAATTACTGTATTTGTTAGAGGAAGGCTAAATCTAGAGCTCTTTTTAATCAAACCTTGTCTAAAATCTCCGCTAATATGATTAAAAATTCGTTGAGAATGAGTTAATGTCACATGTTTTACTAATTCTTTTTTTTATTAATAAAACTCAAAATATAGATTGTTTAAGGAAATAAAGTTCTGTTGGAATCTTTAGACTTTTATTTTGGCATGAACTGTATTTTTAAAAAACTCCTTCTAAAATTAAATATTGCTGTCTGCTCAGCAATTTCTTTCTTAACAGGGCGGCACCCTTAATTAATGCGTTTAAGTGATAATTTGCTGATTATTGTCAAATAATATACGTTTTTATTTTCAACTGGTCTCACTACCTGTTCATATTATAAGTATACATTCACCTGAAAGGGAAGTGATGCGAAAGGTTGGTTTTAGAGAAAATATACCCGCATTTTTACGAATCACGTGTTAAGAAACCATTTACAAATAAAAATCCTCATTACCTTCACCAGGGATTCAAACCCCGGTTTTCTGATCACCATCATACCAGACTAAATGAGCTTTATATTTAGACCACGTGCCCACTGATGCTTCCCATAGCTCTCATAGCTCTCAGTCTACGTAAAACGCTCTCCAAACCCTAGATCAACGTCCTCTCAAGGATTCAAACAAACAAAATATGGAAAATAGATAGACACCATAGTAGAAAAAAATCAAATTGGGATATCATGGAGCGTTGGTATGATGACGTCATCATTAGCGTGAATAAAACACGTCGACATAAATAAAACACACACACAAAAAGCATTACGCCACTGGAATAACAGATTGACATGAATATTAGTCGAATATGTTCAATAAGAACAACTGTACCATCCCATACATGCTTTTATAAGAAGAACCTTATCTGACAGCTAGAATAGTTACTATATCTATTTTCACGTGTCCATACGTCAAGTCAAGTGATCTACCGATATCACTTTTGATAGATATTTCTCATATCTAGAATATACCAATAATAATAATAATAATAATAATAAAATAGTAAATTATCAATGTTGGCTGCAAATAAACTATGTGTGTGTTTTATAAATGGCCCATCCTGTGAAAATTGCGAGGTTGTGAAACTGCTCCAAATTTAATTTAAAGTTTCAAACTCATGTTCAGGCGTGCTAACCGGGGTACCAACTCCTGTCACATTACTTTTATTACGTGTACAAATAAAATACCACTTCGGTGTTTATAGTTTTAAATATAATTCTCGTGCATACTTTATCAAATAGCCTATTGTAATAAGATACAACATTTCGAACCATTGCTTATAAATTAACTATCATTTTAAAAATTATCATAATAAAAATATATTATTTTTAATATGATACAGGGGTTTGGGGTTCAATCTGCGGTCCCGGCACAGATTTATATGATTACCAAACCCTTCCTTCAACCTCTGACAAGACGTGTATTAATCACAACTTGTGAATGTGTGGAATACCAGGCCTCCACCGTGGTTCGGATCCCACGTTAAACTGTAGGACCTCCATTTCATCTCACAATCACCCTACCATTACACATTAGCGTATAACCCGAACGGGTAGTAAGACGCGGTGCTAATAATAATAATAATAATAATAATAATAATAATAATAATAATAATAATAATAATAATAATAAATATAATAATAATAATAATAATAATAATAATAATAATAATAATAATAAGATACAAAGTAATCTTCATATTAAATTTTTGAATAAATTTGCTATAGTCATTTAAAAGAATTAAATCGAATTTTCAAAAATTGGTCATCAATGAACTACCCTCAAATGATATTTCTCATTAGATATAAATTAATTCCATAAATAATTTTCAAAAAAATTCTAGCTAAAATATTCCCATATTAGTGAACGACCATTTATTTTACTGCTAGAATATAAATCCTGTTTCAAACACAAAGTATGACAACGTAACGTCTAAATATCGTGTTTGAAAGAAATCTATAAAAATGTTTCGTTTGTAACCTCAGGGACAGATATCCAGACAGACATGAGGACAAACAGAATTGTAGCACATTCACTTTGTTAAGTTCTATGGGACATGAAATGTCAAGACTAATAATAATAATTGTGAGGTTGAAAGTTTTCAATTACAATACTTTAATTTTATGATGGATTAAAGAAAGGAATTGAATCCCCGAACTTGACATTATTTACACAAATACTTGTAGAAGGAATGTTCTAACAGTCTATTAACTTGATGGAACCTTAAATTGAAAAATAACAAATCCTTTAATTGTATATAAATATAAATATATATCATTTCGTAAACTATCATAAGTGAGAGTTCTGCTGCTGGGAAATGTAAAAATAGGATGTTAAAAGAGAGAGAAAAAAAAATGGATTCTAGTGTATCGCAATGTTAAACAGACAAGGCGTCACAAGAGATCATGGATAAAGAAGTAGAGGAATTAACATTTCATTCTTTATTTGAGCCATAAAAAGATTTTGTTAGGACCTTCAAAAATGAAAAAATATTAAAAAAAAATTATTAGGTCAAAACTTATAAAATTTTACTTTGTGATCAGTGTAGCTATATACATATTGATATTATCTAACAAATGTAACAGCTGTATATCAAATGTTACTTTGTGATCAGTGTAGCTATATACATATTGATATTATCTAACAAATGTAACAGCTGTATATCAAATTACTTGATGTATGAATATTTGAAAGTAATTTTAATTACTTTTGTATCTGTTAGACTATTTTTTTCAATCACATTCTTGTTAAGGGCGTTACCTACCTATGACATCATGGAAGCTCAAGATAGGATTTCTCATGCTAGTGAAATTAACGTTTTATTCAGCGACTTTTAAATATTTAACGTTGAAACAAAAAAACCACAATACTATTAAATAGTTCTAAAAATAATCCTACAATATCACAGAGTGATTATTTTTTATGAAGTAGTTTTTTTTGTAAAACTATTTTTTAAATTAATCATTTACAACTCAGGCTATTGATTTATTCAAGAAATTGTTCTGTAGGATTCTTCCTGCCAGGAGGTAGATTAAAAAAGTCCTTGGTAGCATTTGTCTATCTAGAATAGGAAACAATAAAAAGATAATTTTAAAAAGCAAGTCAATGTTTTCAAGAAACAAATAATATAGTGATTGTGTAAACTCGTCAGAGGAAGAGGGTAAGTGTTATAAGTAGATAAAAAAATAGTCCTCGTAGGGTGAACTGCTCACTGCCTTCCCTCTCTTTCTAATTCGAACGTTGGTGTCTAATTGTGATACTGCTTAGACTGCTTAGGTGCGTCAAGATAAGATGCAACCCCTTTCGCAAAATATCCTCAAAACCTTCAAGTAGGCACCATCGTTAAACTTTTATTTTTGTAGTTTACTTTAAATTAAATAGCTGCATTTATTTAAAATATTTCTAGATTAAAACTGAAATGTTACAGTAATACAATTTACGTGAAGTATTTATAATGGCCTCAGCTTACATCGATTAGTTTAAAACATTGACATATGAAACATAAACACGAGCAAGTAGATCTAGTTACTTTTAAGTCGGTCAGATAAGTCTCTTTGTATGGACATTGGACTGTAAAGAGCTTGTCACTAGAGTAGGCCACATTGCTGTGTTTCATAAGGATCACCGATGTGTTACTCAGTTTTAAGAACCAACAACAAAATAAAAATAAAACTTGTGAATAGTCAGAAATTATACCATTCACTGGCGGTATACGAATATGTTCCAGTTTGCGATTCAACACGGGCTATTTAATATAATCACCGTGGCTGTAATCGTAGCTAGAAACGTGACGTGACTACTCAGAAGAGCTCCCTTAGGTCGTACAGAGTTGACTAAACACCTTCGCCAAAAATTGCCGCGGAAGAATATATTGTTTGGTGGCGACTGCTCATTCACCGTTCTGAAAGGTTAAATAAACACTTTTCTTTCTGTATCGGTACAAAACATCTCGTGTTTTGATTTTGTATCGAAAAAGCGAGATAAGCTTTTAACCGATAATAATAAATACACTTTATTATTATTGGTTAAAAAATTATCTCTCTTCTTCGATGCACACATACACACACACACACAAATATATATACATACAGTATATATATAAATATTATATATCCTTAGGAGGAACCATCTTCTGCACGACATCATAAGATACTTGGTTGAAGGAAATAGGAGCTTAGGAAGAATAAGGATAAAAATATTGGATGATTTGAAGGAAAGAAGAACATTCTGTGAGTGGAAGGAGGAGGCAGAGGACAGGGTGCATAGGCGGTCTAAGTTCACTGACAAAAGAATTGAGTCTGTCGTAAGACAGAACACCTAACTATATATACATATATATATAGTATTTATAAACATGATTAAAGGCGTATGACTTGCAGTAAACTGGTTTGTTGACGAAGTGGTCATGACTTAGTGTTTTCCGCATGCGATTTACCACTGCGAGTCATACCTTCAACATTATAATTCGGGGTACATTTTCTCTGATTACTTTCCTAATAATTCTCTAACCCGTTAAATAACCCTTCTGCTAAAACGTATTGTAAAATATTACAAATATTATTTGAAGCTTTGAACAATATTGCCATTTTTTTTTATGTCTTACGAAATCTATTTTTAATATTAAATGATTTTAGTATATATTAAAAATAATTTAGACCTTTATTGTACAGAAATGCAAATATATTTTTCAAGTTCTATAATAACGTTTGTGTTTGTAATGTTTCTACTAAAATCTAAAAGATTTATAATAATTTCAATGTGGTGATGAACATAATTAGATAGCTGTATCCAACTTGTTTCCGACCCAGCCGGTAGATAGCAGCAATCAATTTCTCCGGAAGCGCTCCCAGCGGTGACTCGTGAACACTACAATCTCAGATGTTTCATCTCGTTTCTCCCGACCACGGTGGCTCGTCGGCGGTTAATGACGCCATCGAAGAGTGACACATTACCGCCCGTTGACTATTTTGTTTTGTTAAAGAGAGGCTCCTCTACCAATGGATAGTATCGCTGTGTGTTTAGGTTGGCAGCAGTAGATATGGAAATGGGGGTCTACAGCAAAGAGATTTAGCAAAAATAGGAATATCAAACATTAATCATGGGTAATTGATGATTATATTAATTTAATTTTTTGAAAACAGATTAGAATTTTGGTCCATTTTGCATGATTTCATCGATAAATTGATACATATAATTTATATACTGTCCATTATAATTTATAAAAAGATAAATCAAAATTAGGGCATCAATAAACCACCCTAAAATAAATATTTATATAGAAAAATAAACAAATATTATTATTTATCATAAACACATTTCAAATATACCCAATTTGATCAGAAAAGCTAAAGCAATTTTCAAAAAATTTCAAATTTAAAAAAATTTGGCATCAGTAAACGATCATAATTCATGATCCAGATTCAAAATTTTAAAAAAAAACTTAGGTTTGATTTTAAAACTTCAAGTTCATACCAAATTCATCAAACCATTTGACTCTAGCCTCAGGTACAGATAGACATACAGACAGACAGAATTGTAACAACTTTTTTTTTTTGGTAAGGAGCAAATAAAACGTCAAAATGGATTATAATATCGAGGTAAAAAAATTTGAATGATAAAATAACAAACTGTAGATTTTTTTTAAAGGGACTTTATTTTTAGCTTCACGCTCTTCAAAATCGATCTAAGTTTATCTGAGTCCGTTTAATGTGAATGGTATCCATCAATCACTCAAAGATAAACATACGAATAGTTATCGTCATCATCTCTTTCCGTCCAGTTAACCGTGGAACTATTCCCGGAAGGTATCCGTGTTTCGTTTGAAGGGCAACTACTTCTCAAAGCGGAGCACGGATACCACCATTTTCCTGTTTGCGATGCTCGGACTAAATTTGCCAACTTTTGCGTTAAAGAAACATTTCGTTGACATTAAAAAAGTCCCTGGAATATATTTATGAATATAGAAGACTATTCGTGAATTAGTCATTCAGTCTATTTGGCTGAGTGGACAGAGGAAAAGAATGAATGTCTGTTTGTATTCTGTTTGTATTCTTAGCGATGACTAAATTAATTGAATAATCGTGTATCATTTCATATTTTCAAATGGCTGAACTATTTACTCTTCATAAATCCTGAATGGTAGTATCTTAAATTGATGAAATACATCCTGGAACTATTTTATAAGCTACACAATTGTGTAACCATTAAATGTAATCTTGCTTTCTTTAAAAATGTTATATAGGATGCTCGTAAACTCAGTACCCAAACTGCATATGTAGTTTGTTTGGACCAAAAGTAATACCAAAACCCTGTACACTTACACCCGCAAAGCTATGCTAATACCATTAAATTGTGTTCAAAGTTTAGGCCTACAACGCTGGGATAGCAAGGCTGTCAAGCATGTGAGTAACAACAGGTTGCATAGGAGTTAGGCGCGTGGCACTCCACATGTAATAATGTCAAACACTTTCTGTGATGTAGGACCGTTAATGATGACCCTCTGAACGTATTCCCATTTCTAGATGGACTGGTGTGTTGTTTACTGTTAATTGTGGTATTTTCTGTTGCCGTGCTCCAATATGTCGAGGTGTGCAATACCACGCGCCTAGCTCTTACGCAACCAGTTGTACACGCATGCTTGTCAGCCTTGCTCTCCCGACGCTGTACGCTGAAATATTAGACACAATTTAATGGTATTAGCAAAGCTTTCCGGATGTAAGTTTATAGGGATTTTGTATTACTTTTAGTTCAAACAAACTTCATGTGCAGTTTGGGCTATGAGTTTACAAACACCCTGTATTTAAATTACTAACAAAATAATGTATCATATATGTTTAAAAATAATACCTTGATTTGGAAACTAAGCCTATATTTGGAGCGTCACTATTCTTACAATTTATATACCCAGTATCAAACTGTTTTCACAGTTATAAAACCAACAATTTCGTTGAAGGAAGAATCTCAAATAAATGAGTAAGGATCTTCACCGATTGGAATGCCTTCCATGCACAGCTCTGTGACATACGAAACTAACTAGGACAACATATGGTGACGTCACCGACTGACCGCAGTGTTCTGTTCTCTTACAGTCGCCGTTGTGGTGGCGTTCTTCATCTGTTGGGCTCCTTTCCACGCTCAGCGCCTGGTGGCGATCTACGGTACCGACGAAGACAATAAGCCGTCGACGCCGATCATGCTCAAGATCTACTCAATCGTGACGTACGTCTCCGGGATCCTCTACTACGTGTCTACGACGATCAACCCCATCCTGTATCACATCATGTCTCTCAAGTTCAGGGAGGCCTTCAAGGTAGGGCTAAAGAATTATTATTATTATTATCCATCACCATCACCATCACCAACCATCTCTCAGGTTAAAAAACGTTAGAAAAAAAAGGTCACTGCGTGCTTTGATAAATTATTTACCAACCAGATTTATTATGACAATGACAGAATTCGAAACCTCTAAGGGCTCCAAACTCTCTACTCGCGTGGGCTTTATTGTGACGCCCATTTTGTTTTTAATATTTTCAATAGCTTAATTTCTTGTAAATTTGCCCTTGATCACGCGGGTATTCATGTCCCTTCTTGGGCCTCTCGTAATCCTAAATTATTTTTTACTCAATAACTCTTACAAGATGAGCCCTATAGGTTGTTTTATACACAGCGCTAACTACAGAGTTGTTGAGTTCTACTTTTATCACAAAATAAAAGTAACACTCAGAGAGTTATTTAAGGAACTCCCTTACAACTGATTTACTATGTAGAGGTTCTGCCTCGAATGCTTTAATTTATATTTTTCTGTTTTATTATTATGTAAATATTGTTAACACTTTTTAAATACTTATCCTTTGGCTACTCTCATGTTTGTTATTTATTATTCTTGTCATTTATCATTAGTATGTCATATTTTTTTGTAATTATTCATCAGTATTTATCATTATTGAGCTATTATAGATAATTTAATTGTGTTATTATACGTGTTTTTATGGTACTTGTGTACTTTTCAGTGCTGGCCTGTTATAGATCTCACGACTGTTGGCCAGCAATAAAGGATATTGAAATTGAATTGAAATTATTTTTACTATCAGGGCTTAGTTCACGTTTGTTCTCAAGAAAAATTGGCCATATCAGTGCACGACTTACAAACTAGCTTAGTTTTATAACAGAAAAGATAGCTATTATCACTTTTCACCAATGGTATATCTTTTGGTATTAGTGAGAATTTAACCACGGTACTTTTAGCTCAACTGACAGAAATACCGAGCTGAGGTGTCGGTCTTAGGTAAAGAAATAACAACTACATTATCTTGATTACCACTTAATGAATTATTTAGGGTGGTAATACACTGTCATATTTCTTTTGGAAGAGATAAATATTTAATTTATTAAAATATATGATAAAAGAGGACATGACGTTTGATTTAAAAAAAAATAGGTTTTTACGTTACATTACAGTTTCTTAAAAACTTGTGACCAATATGTTATCAAAAAAATGAAAGCCAATCATGTACAATTTTTTTAAAAATATTTGCTAACCAAAGATGCTCTATCAATAAAAAGAAAAAATACATTTATTATATAACCAAAGCGTGAAGTTCGTTTCTTTATATTGTGGAGTCAAATTTCTAACTGCTTTGCGTTTATATATTAAACTTTCTGATTACGCAATTATTTTTTTTGAATTAAACCCTCGAGAATGTTCTATAAGGATGAAAAGATTTGTGAAGAAATTTTATTTTATGAAATATTTTTATGGATCATCAAAGTTTAATCACCTTCTTTTATTTAAAAAGTTTATAAAAGAGGTGTGAGATAAAATAATATCGTCCTAGCACCTGTTTCAGTAGTTGAATGTTTTAAGTTCCGCAATAAACTGGACTGATTATTACGAGAAGATCGGCGTTTCGAATCCCGGTCAGTTATACGGAGGGTGCTTATTTTTCATAAATGGTTCTCCAATCATCTTCCACGCAAATACGGATACACTTCTTCTAAATTCATATTTACTCATCCCTAACCTATTAGCGCCAAGTATTAGTACTCGTTCACTTATGTACTAATTACGCAAATGGCTTTATGGATTAGGAAGGTTATATTTATAATAAATGTACCCTAATTTGCGTGGAGGGTTAGTGGTAATAGTTTTGAAAAAAAAAACACCCTCATTAAACCCGATCAAGATTCGAACCTCGATATCCTCGTCATTGACAGTAAAGTTTACTGTGAGGGTAGTGTCTTAGACCATGCAGCCACCGAAGCGGGTTGTAATTAGTTCATATACGTATAGTACGAATAGGTACGTACGTGAAAAAATATATTGAATCCATTTTGGTTAAAAAAGATAAAAAATACCCCCAAAGAGAATGTTTGAAATATCACTATAAACTATCAAGTATCTTTTAAATTAAATTTCGTTAAATTTTGTGCTTGAAAAACTTTTGTTATCTAAATAAAAAAACAACAACACCGCTTTATAAACACATTGTATGTGTTCCAGCACGTCCTTCCTAAAACTATTCGGTCCATACCTCGACAGGTAGGATAAATAAAACACAGAGAGCTTTGTTTAATGTTTACTCATTCATCTATTTTTTGTTATCGATCCGTTCGGAAAGGGAAATTACAATCCATTTCAATGCTGCATTCACTGTATTCTAGAAAATAATGACAATCGAAATATACTATTAATTAAAATGCCACCAACCGTCATCAATAATACATTTTTTATTGAATTTTTGACTTATTTTAAAATAATTCTGTGTGTGGGTTGGTTAGAAATATAAATATTGAAATTTTGAGAATATAATATATTAATTATATGAGATTTAGGCCCACCCTCGATTCTTGATTATTGAATTGTAGTTGATATTCACAGAACTATTTTAAAACTGTAGTAACGATAGTAACATGGAGGGAGGTCTACTGTTCACAGAACTACTAGTAAGACTGTAGTAACGATAGTAACATGGAGGGAGGTCTACTGTTCACAGAACTACTAGTAAGACTGTAGTAACGATAATAACATGGAGGGAGGTCTACTGTTCACAGAACTACTAGTAAGACTGTAGTAACGATAATAACATGGAGGGAGGTCTACTGTTCACAGAACTACTAGTAAGACTGTAGTAACGATAATAACATGGAGGGAGGTCTACTGTTCACAGAACTACTAGTAAGACTGTAGTAACGATAATAACATGGAGGGAGGTCTACTGTTCACAGAACTACTAGTAAGACTGTAGTAACGATAATAACATGGAGGGAGGTCTACTGTTCACAGAACTACTAGTAAGACTGTAGTAACGATAATAACATGGAGGGAGGTCTACTGTTCACAGAACTACTAGTAAGACTGTAGTAACGATAATAACATGGAGGGAGGTCTACTGTTCACAGAACTACTAGTAAGACTGTAGTAACGATAATAACATGGAGGGAGGTCTACTGTTCACAGAACTACTAGTAAGACTGTAGTAACGATAATAACATGGAGGGAGGTCTACTGTTCACAGAACTACTAGTAAGACTGTAGTAACGATAATAACATGGAGGGAGGTCTACTGTTCACAGAACTACTAGTAAGACTGTAGTAACGATAATAACATGGAGGGAGGTCTACTGTTCACAGAACTACTAGTAAGACTGTAGTAACGATAATAACATGGAGGGAGGTCTACTGTTCACAGAACTACTAGTAAGACTGTAGTAACGATAATAACATGGAGGGAGGTCTACTGTTCACAGAACTACTAGTAAGACTGTAGTAACGATAATAACATGGAGGGAGGTCTACTGTTCACAGAACTACTAGTAAGACTGTAGTAACGATAATAACATGGAGGGAGGTCTACTGTTCACAGAACTACTAGTAAGACTGTAGTAACGATAATAACATGGAGGGAGGTCTACTGTTCACAGAACTACTAGTAAGACTGTAGTAACGATAATAACATGGAGGGAGGTCTACTGTTCACAGAACTACTAGTAAGACTGTAGTAACGATAATAACATGGAGGGAGGTCTACTGTTCACAGAACTACTAGTAAGACTGTAGTAACGATAATAACATGGAGGGAGGTCTACTGTTCACAGAATTACTAGTAAGACTGTAGTAACGATAATAACAGGGAGTGAGGTCTACTGTTCATAAAAGTATTAGTGTTATTATTTTTGGATCCTAAAACTCTCTGATATTTATAAATTACCTTGCTATAATATATGTTTTTTTAATAAAAAAGCGTCAACTCTAAAGTAAAGGTTATCATTTCTATAACAACAATCACACACACAAAAGAATGTTTGAGAGTTTTCCATTGAAAATTTAATATTTTTATTAGTTATCATTCGTGTTATAGCTACATATTTTTATTGTACTTTCGAAACATTTTAACAAGAAAAAAAAGATGCCTTAAATTAATACTTTTAACTATATCTAAAGAATCAAATAGCCGAAACTATTATTTATACTTTTTAGTGAGGGATTATCCATCTAGATATCATATTCTGAAATTTGAAAAATAACACCTGGTCACCTGAACTTGGGTTCGATTCCGGTGTCCAGGTTTCATTTTTCAATACTCAGAATATATATCTAAAGAGTTGGAAACGCATTTTAGATAAATAAATAATAATGATCCATATTTTGAACAGAATATTGTTCAAACCTCTTCAAACTATTAATTATTGTATGTACAGTATATCTGACAATAGTATTAATTATAGTGCATTTGTTAAGTGTAAGTATACAGTATTTAATGGTTGGTATTATTCTCAAGCGATGTACACAAATTAAAACCTTGTTATTTAATGACATATTATTACGACGTATTTCGCTGCAGTTGCTAATGACAGGTAATTATGTTGACATGTTTGCATGTTTTGTTTAGTATGTGCAGTACGTACTTACATTTTCATGATTGTGTATTCAAATGAAAATACTTCATTATATTTAGCATGATCTCCCTATATATTACTGTCCCCCATATCTGTACATGTAGAGAGAATAAAATTATATACATATTTTGTTAAAAATAATAACGATTATACCCGCTTCAGTGGCCGTGTGGTCTAAAGCGCTACTATCGCTGTAGACTAGACTGCTGATAACGGGAAGATCGAGTTTAGAATTTCAGTCGGGGGAACTGAGGGTGACTTTTCCTTCTCCCTTCATGCAAACGAGGCTACACTTTCTCTATATATGACCCTCCCAACCCTTAAATTAGTACATGAGCGTATAACCCGAACGGTTAGTCAGACGCGGTGCTAAAATAAGAATAAAAACTAAATCTTAGAACGTTCATAAAACTATCAAAACATATAAAGTTAACACATGAGCATCTTTCATACTGGCTCATTAAAAAAAAAGTGAACCCCCTTTTTATTTAAATATTGAGGACATTTTATGGTTGTACCTTTACAAGATATATTACTTATTTTCTTGATTAAGTATTGTAATAACTTAATGACAGAAAAATCATTCATAGACAAAGATAGAAATTTATTATTAGCACTACGGACACATTCACAGTAGCAGGAATTGGAACATGTCCGTAATGTCAATTAGACAATACTTACCATTGCATGAGAATAATTGCACTATACCTGATAATATAGTGATCATTTGTATGGATAATTTAAGTTTATTCTACATATACTTGCAAAGCTGTTAATATTTATATACCACAAACAACTGTCCCTTTTTATAGCATATTTTATATGTTTAATGTTTGATAGATATAAAAAATAAATACAAAATTATTAAGTCGGTCATCTTGGTTGATTTATGATAATATATATTTACCTGATGTAATAATTATCATAGACATAATTTTTGCTAAAGTGTTATCCAAAACGTCACTAATTTAAAATATCAACACAGTTAATTTGTTGATAAATACGTGTTAAAAGCTTAAGCAAGAGATTGTATTTATTTGTTATCGAAAAAAATAAAATTAATAAAAAAGAGAAAATACGTGTACTATGTTTGGTTTAAGAATTAGTTGACAGGACCAACAAATTAATTATTCAAGAATGATTTAATCTTTATAAATATGTTAACTCACTAGACGTATAACTAAGCCTACCTGATTCGGTGGCTTCTTAATCTAAAGTATCATTCCCGTGATAGACTAGACTTCCGATGACAGGAAGATCGGGGTTCGAATCCCGGTCGGGTGTGATGAGGGTGGTTTTTGCAAAACAGTTTTCTATTCTCCCTCCACGTAAATGCGGGTACAGCTTTAATAAATTCATCCTTCCTCAACCCTGGCCCGTTAGCCTAATTTATACATATGTGTATATCCTGAACAGGTAATAAGACGTGGTGCTAAACAAAAAATTAGACTTATGACTATTTTTTGAAAATACAAATGAGTTGTTGTCAATATGTAACTCTTTAATACGAAAACCCCAACACCAATTATTCTGGAATTTCACACGGACATAGCTCAAATATACATTTATCAGATAGTATAATTAAAATTCTACATCCACCATTTTGTTTAAAGATGGTGGTTACAAAACCTTTGCCTTTTTCTAAGCTGCTGTTGGGGGGGATTTTCGCTTTACCAACTTTGAAAGGTTACTATAGATTATACAAGGCGGCCATTTTTAAAGAAAATGGCGACTATGAAACACGACCTTTTAGCCAGTCCAGGGCTTTTTCTACTAAATTATGGGAAGCTTGATTTTAAATACGGCCTCAAGTGACCAGCTTGGATATATATAATCCATCACACTGTCAAAAAAACTCTAGCCTTCAAACTAAGGGTAGTTTACTGATGAGTGATATATATATATATATATATATATTTATCACCACATCTTACTACCTGTTTGGTCTATACTATTATGTACTAATTATGATTACAGGATTAGAGATTAGGAAGGTTATATTTAGGGGAAATGTACCCGCTTTTGCATCGAAGTAAAGTGTAAAACCATTTTAGAAAATCTATCCTCAATACACCCGACCGAGATTCGAACCTAGATTTTCCCGTCATCAGCAGTCTGGTCTATTATGAGAGTAGCACGTTAGACCACGCGGCCACAGTAGTGGGTGAGTGATATTTAAAATTTTTATAATTTTAGAAAATGATTTCAAACAGTTTTGTTTCAAAATGGTTATCTAAGGTATTTACGACTTGGGAAATAACACATTATATTTGGGTGTTTTTTGGAGAGGGGGTAAGAAACTCGTTTAAGAATAATTTATCTATGACTAATTTTTTTTAAATCTTCGGTAAATTATTCTATAATATTTTTGTTCAAAATTGGTATCTGGAGAGGTTTTTATATGATAAATCAGAATTTATGTTCGTTTTTTATTTAAAAAAATATTTGATATTAATTTAATCATGACTTATTTTGAAAATTTAAGTGGACAT
The DNA here is from genome assembly GCA_902151455.1 of Timema bartmani. Classification (NCBI taxonomy): domain Eukaryota; kingdom Metazoa; phylum Arthropoda; class Insecta; order Phasmatodea; family Timematidae; genus Timema; species Timema bartmani. The sequence goes on along the minus strand of CABFWB010002635.1, from coordinate 35,350 downwards.
CAACACAGGCTACAGATCATTGTAATTATGGTACTGTACGTGTATAGGGGATTTACTAGACACGGGAATAGAACTCAGTATCTTTGGCTTTGCACGCCAATGCTATACCACGGAACTATCCAGGATTCGTCCCTTGTTCAGGGTCATTCTTCACTCATAATAAGATCTTACCTGGTTAGATAATTTATGCGCTAATTCAAAGGCTTCAGTTTCAAATCCCATGTCCAGGTGTTATTTTTCAACCGATCTAAATTAATTTGAAAATCTTTTGACAGAAACTATAATAGACGATATGAAAATGCTTACACGACAGTGTTTTGTGTTGTACAATTCATTTAATCCGCTATAGCAAAATAAAATCCCACCGGATTATAAACGATTGCATGCAACGTATGTCAAAGTTATTCCCACGGTTAATATAATCGCTGTACACACAAGGTCAAGGCTGAATCTCAAGTAAATATTTATGAAGTAGTCGGGAATATAATAGCACAACTAAATGAATGTTTACAGTTTTTATAATTCATTCTTTCATAGTTTGTATCATAAACCAAAGAAGATATAATCTCGCCTAGATAGTATTTATTAGTGTTATTTAAGGTACATTTTATGAACTGAGTAATTATATACGTACACTACTTACAAACTAACTATAACTAACTAACTAAAAATATATATATGATCATGTGTTTTTAGCACCACGTCTTACTACCCGTTCGGGTTTTCCGCTTATGTACTAACCAGTAAACCCTCGCGAAACTTTCGCACATTCAACCTTCCATCTCCTCTCCCCCCCCCC